>PVJI01003538.1:50539-122317 GCA_004026765.1 Micronycteris hirsuta
TCCCCCCCCCCCCCCCGCTACTCAGTTCCCGGTAAGTGTTCACACTGGCATGAGAACACTATACTGGCTGACTTTAGTGAGACTCCTAAAGTAACAACAAAAATTCAGTAAGATTATACTGTATGTGAAACCACTTTATAGGATGAAGTTCATAAAGTCACGACATCAACATATGCTCAATATGCAGGTAGAGTTTGTAAACTGCATTGTATATGCGTTCTGATTTGTATGGACTTAGTGTAGAAGTTCTGGGGGAAAGTATGTATATAAATACAGAAAACAACAAAGTTATTGTATGATCTATTCACCATAGA
This sequence comes from Micronycteris hirsuta, assembly GCA_004026765.1. Taxonomy (NCBI): domain Eukaryota; kingdom Metazoa; phylum Chordata; class Mammalia; order Chiroptera; family Phyllostomidae; genus Micronycteris; species Micronycteris hirsuta. The sequence goes on from PVJI01003538.1 coordinate 50,854, forward strand.
GCTCTCGTGACTCTGTGAGCTTATACATAACCTGGCCTTGCGGCTACAGATATTTAATGGTCTCCTCCTGTTTTTGTCTCACAAGCTAAAGGGTAAAGTTCTCCATTCTTGTTCCTCTATGAGCTACTTGTTTTTAGGACCATAAAAGTTCAAATTGAACAGTCACTACCTAGTTTGCACCTCATGGTTATTACTGGAACTGGCAATGTAATTTTGCTGAGATCAACGTTGTGCATCATGTTCTAAACTGGCTTCTGGCATAGCATGCCGTGTAATATTGTAAAACAGTTTGTTCTAGTCGACCTCAACTCAAGCCACTACGACAACGTTTCGCAGATGATGAGACTTAATTGCACAAAAATGTCATTTTTCAAAGCTCCTGGACAAAAAGGAAAAATATGGATCTGAAAAGAAAACTCATGTTAATAAGGTCACCAGGAATCAGCCTTGGGTTAGTAGATGAAACGAACCTTGAAAGACATCCTGTATTTGATTTGAAGAAATTACAAATAATACTCTTAATTCTTAAATGGAAAATAAAAGATAAAACAGATCATTCTCTTAACTGGCTACTGCAATCTAAATAAGCTATTTTATTTTAAAACACAGATTAAATGTTTACAAAAACAATAAACACCTAACTATAGATATACAGTAGTTACGTAAGGTTTTAACAAAGTACAGAGAAATTTCTGCAGCATGTTGACTCACAAAAAAAAAAAAAAAGAAGGAAGAAAAGAAAGAAATGACTATATAAACCAGCAACAGTGAAATTTATTTTTGGTGGTCCTGTTTCCAAAATGTAAGATGTAACCTATTATACAGTGACATGCCAGTTAAGCTTCATCAAACTGATTACATACCATTTCATGAAGATGTAATCCACTGGGACTTAAGTAGTCCAATGTAATCAGTTATATTAAGATGGATCAGTACAGGTTATAAAAATATCAAATCCTCCTAGCAGTAGATCAAGACAGATAAAATTCTGTTTGTGAAGATTTCTGAGTCCTGACAGATAACCTATAATTACAGGATGTTTATAGTTTTGTTGCAACCAATTTTTCTATAAAGAAGTCAGAACAATAAATATTTTATTTAAGCCCTATCCATGAAACAATCATTACCTTTAATAAAAAAAAAAGCAATCAAATGTTTTTCCTTCTCCAGAACTCTTCTCACTTGTTAAATCACATCAATGATTTCTTCATTTTTCTGGCCCAGTGTAAGTTTCCCAATTTTTCTGAAAACTACACCAAAAACAAAAACAAAAACTTGGAAGGAGAAGTGACAGAATAAGACTAAGATTGGATAGGGAAAGGCTGTACATGTGAAACCTGTCTCTCTAACCAGCCTGGACTGCAAACCGAAGCGAACCAAGCCCTTTCCTTTCCATTCCTTTCTGCTGCAAAGCCAGTAGTTCAAGAGTGAAGAGGAGGTAAGCTCAGGCCTGGAGAGAGGCCGCTAGCTGCTTCCCTGCCCACATTCTCACTCTTTTCTCTCTCCTTTTCCATTTTAGTTGTATGCAAACCATGAGAAGATCCCACCTTGAGGAAAAAAAATGTAGATAGAGTAAACCATTTTAAAAGTGTATCATAAACTAAGTTTTGAAAATACAAGAAAACTCAGTCTCTCTCCCTAATCTCATGTTGGCCTTCAGCCTGCATTCCCCCACCTTACTCACTCACTTCCTCCCTCCCTCCTCCTTCTCTTCCTTTTCCTCCTTCTCCTTTTCCTGCTCCTCCTCTCTCTTCACTTTTCCTCTTTCCTTTCCTTTCCTCCCCTCCTTAATTCTCCCCTCCTTTATCACTCCCTGCTTGTTTAATATGGGCAAGCCATAGCAAGGCACCCTTCATTCTTTAAAATAATCTACAGAGGCAGGCTCCATTCTTTTCCCCCACCTTTCAGCTTAGAAAACCAAGTAGAAGAAGTAAACATCTTGCCAAAAGTCAAAAATCTATTTAAATAAAAATTAAATTTCAATATTTTTTGTGTACCATGTAATAAAACTAGCTCTCAGAAACTTCAACATATTTTGAGAAAATGCTTAGGATAGTCCAATTTAAAATGTAGGCACAGGATTATATATAAAAATCGGTTTGGGGGATCTCAGGGAGGCCCTTAAAACAACAGACTTAAATCTTTTAGAGAAACTCTATCTGGACTTGAAAGGCCGACATAATTGCCGGTCAGAAGAGACAGACAGTGATTGAAAAATATGACCGGCCCGTCTGAAGTCACACACGGGCACACTCACACACAATATATGGATTTATAAGCATTGATTTGTGAAGGGGGCAGCCCAAGACATACAATACAAAAAGAACCCACCCAAACAATTTTTCTATAACGACATGGGCTGCTGAATCTTGGCTACAGGGTGTTCCCTAAACGCAAAGATTACCCTCCGAGAACCCCTTGCCACTGCCAGGGGTTTGACAGCCCACTGAGCAATGCCAAAATTGTTCACCAGCAAGAACTTGTCAACTCGATCATGACAAAATAGACTGTTTTGTGTGTGGCTAAGAGTTTACATTTGCACACAAATTCAAAAAGTCATAGAAGTTATCAGATCAACACTACGGCCCCCAAAGTCTACTCAGTACCGATCTCAGCAGAAATATGGATGTCCAATTATTACATCATGTGTTAGGGCAAAATCGGTCTTTGTAATTAGACAGATGTCAGGTCACACATCAGCCATGGCAGCCGTCACTTAGCCGCCCTCCCAACCTCCCGCCAGCCTTAGTTTTTAACTTATTTTCATTTTTAATAATAATAGCACTCTATGTGTTTTTGTGAAAACATCATATCGTTTTTGTAAATAGTTGGGCTAAGATATGTAGACTTTGGTAAGTAACAACTACAATTATTAATCTCTTTTTGACTTGATTAGCAGAAGGTTATGTGTTGAATGAAATGTTTTTTATATGAACGTAGCATCATCAATTTATATTCAAGTCTCTGTTTCCTAAAACCTTCCCCAGCCCATCCTCAAAGTACCTATCCAGTTCATCCCCATATCATATCGATGCCGCATGTTTTGACATGTGATTGTACCACTCCACTGAGACAATTTCTTGAACTGGGACTAGAAGCAAAATCTAAAACCCACAAGCTTATTATGCTTTGTTGTCAAATGGCTGCATTTTACCTTTGTTTTCATATCTCCAATTCTACTTCTCATCCAATACTTTCTTCACAGGTATATCCTTGAAGAAATGTTCACAAGATTGATTTATGAGCAGAAAAAGTTATTTAACTAGAGTTGCATTTTGTGACTGTTAAAAGACCTGACAAGTGCCTGAATGCATTAAAAAAAATTATGTTCACATTATGCGGGAAACCATTGCTGTTTTTATTTTTACTGTAGTACAAATCAGTGTATGGATTAATTTATTCACATAATTATATTTGCAGCTCCTTTACCTTTATTCATGGCTATAACATTCTTTATGGGAAAGAGCGCTGTGCAAGTCAGCATAAACTGTCTTTTGAGCACTATGGGGAAGGTCAGGGATAATACGTGTGCCTGTAGGCATTAAGAGTCATCTGAATCCAGCCAGGATAAAAAAGCAGATGCCTGGACAATTTTACATGATAAACACCAGGGAGATTTTTAGACAATAGACCCTTGATTGCCAAGCTGCTGAAGATGGTTATCTCATCTCTGAAACATAATTGGTCTGCTGGCATTACACCCACGTTACTGAAAGGGATGAAAATAAAATTATAAACTGCTGTGTAAGGCCTGAAATGTCCACCTTTATGTTTAATTTTCTCCTTAATGTTGTAGAGTTTATAAAATATGCATTTATTTCAGTTTTTAATAGCTTTTATCAATCCATTTTTCTTCTTCAGATGATAGGCAATACCCACCTAACAGAAGAGATTTCTTACACTGCACTTCCAGACCTTGATCTGTCTTATAATTTTGCGAGCTTTCTTAGTTTCCTAAGCAGCATTTATTAGAGAAAGCACAGAAAGCAATAAACAGCTTCTTCAATATTAAAATTATGAAAAAACTAAGATCATTTTGATAAGTGGATTATACTTTCACTGACAAAATACTACCATTGTAATATTTTTAAAACATTTAAACATCTAAAAATTTTAATTTTTGAAACAACTGCTCCTAATTTTCTTTTACTTTCACATCATACTTCTTTAATTCAAGGCAAAACAATTTAAAGCCTACGTTTAGAAATACAAAACACCAAGAAGTTTTGATGAGGATAATTACTACATTTATCGAACTTCCCACTTATCACTACCTATCAAGATCTTGGATTTTTGAATAGCAATTATGAATAATAAGAAATAAATAAACTGAGTAGACCCAACTATTACCTCCTAATAATTGGAAACAACTTAAATGGCCCCAAAATAGATGATAAGTTAAATAAACTATGGTATATTCAGAAAAGAAACATAATAAAGTAATAATAAATAAATACAATAATAAAATAAAAATCATAAACTATAGAATAACTAATGACCTGAACTAATATTTTAAGTGCATTGCTAAGTGAAAAAGTAGGGTACAAAGGAATGTAACCACATGATTAGTTTTTGTGTAAAATTTCTTGAAGAAATAGAACAAAATAATTACACTTTTTCTCTTCAGTGGAATTCTAGGTGACATATTTTCTTCTATATAAATTTCAATATTTTTCAAATTTTTCCATTGAACTTATATTACATGTATGAATCCCCAAAACACAATTTTTTAAAAAATTAATGAAATATACTCTCTCAGGCACTTATCAATTAAGAGTAGTGTCACAATACAATCTGCATTAATTGCCAATGATGATGATAATTAAGTGATAATTCTAAACTAAATATCACAGGAAAATATTTTAATTTATTTAACAGAAAGAAAGAAATTGTCTGGTGAGTATATACTGAATGACAGCTAAATACACAGCTGTTAACTAATGTGGCATGGCATGTGAAAAAAGCAGAATTTACGATCAGGGAAGTCAGTACAGAGTCCATAAAAAAAACACATGAGCCAGATTCCAGTATAGTCAGGGAAAATGTTAGATAAATGAAGTAAGGAAGGAAAAGTAATGGAGGAACTATCACGGTAGATTTGGGAGCACAAATTTGATGTTAGACTTCAGTGCAGGACAGGTTTATCTCTTAGGGGCAGGGACCCATGCTGAGGCCCACAATGTTTTAATTTTTTTCAAATGAAAAAGGCCACTAACTTCTAGGTCAAAAAAACTAACTTTATGCCAACACAATTGTAAAATATTATTTTAAATATTTTTTAATGGAGGAAGGAGCCCACGAAAGCAAAAGTGCCTAAGTTCCATGAACATCATATTGGGGCTTTGGTTCAAAGACTTAAAGAATAGTATTTAAGAGAATAATTCCAACATCTCTAGAGAACAGAGATGAGAAAGTGCCTAAGCCCAGCAAGACTGCATATAAATTTGTTATATCAAACTATGGATAAAATGAGGGGCCAGAGACAGAGAACAGCTGCAAGTGATCTTGACATAGACAAGAGATTTGACAAGTCTGCGTAACATTATGTGGGTCTGATGACAATATACCTGTGTGACTCCATGGTCACACAATCTACAGAACGTGCCACAGGCACTGTCCCGCAAGCTCCCCTGTTCTACCTGGACGAAGGGATGCTTTTTGAATTTTCACATTTCACAAAGCTGGGACAAATTACTATGCTGATTGACAGATCCAGTTAGAATTTTTTCAGAGTAGAAGACTTTAAAAAGTGAAATTAAATAATTATGGATGTAACATTCAATTAACAGCCAAAGTACACAATGAGAAAATGTGGATTCAAGAGTTTCTTTGAAGGAACAAAAAGATGGGTGTTCAACAGGAAGACCAAAATGAGTCTGCCACTGCTACTTAAACAAAGAGACAAACCTTTGTAAGCTCCAACTTAGACTTCAGTCAAAATATAATCTTCAGATCAAGGAAAATTGCTGTGTTCAATTCGCATGTATTATATTTAGAGAGAGGCTGGTATATTGTGATAAAGGTACAAGAGGTAACCAAGGTTGAAAAATGGTCTATAGACCACCATGTTACATGAAGAATTTGGGGACATTTGGCCTAAAAAAGGGAAATGCGTTTGTCTATATATGTGTTGGGAGTGGGGTAGAACAGCTGACGCTAAATGCTTGATGGTGAAGTACCATGTAAAATGAGGACTATATTTGTTTTGAATAATTTATGAAAATAATCAAGAAGAAAGGTTAAAAACATTGCAGAGGAAATGATTTTCATGATAATAACAGTGAAAGAATTTCCACCAATTAGAACCATCCAATAATAAAATCCCTGGAAAAGTGACGAGTTATTTTCTACTAGAAATACTCAAGTACAAATTGGAAGATCATCTCTGAACGATGCTGTAGAAATGATTCTTGTAACAAATATATGATTCAATAGGATGATCTCTAATATTTTTTCAGAATAAAATATTTTATTGAAGAGAGACAGATGCAAAAGATTCAGAGAAGAAGAAAATGGCAAGGTGTGTGAGTGACCAGCTGTGGGCAGGCAAAGGGGAGAAAGAAGAACCACAGCATGAATGCCGTATGCCACACACCATAGACTAAAGTAGAAGGAACTCTAACTTGTGATTTCCCCATCACACACCGTCTGTCCTCATCCATTGTAACCAACCCAGCTTAGCCTTTTGTAGGGCTGAGTCCAATACAGTCTCACCAGGAAATCAAGATAGATTCTCTATAGTGAGTTCATTCCTCTGCTTTCACTTCTCACCATTTCTTTCAGGGACTGTCAGAAGCACCAAGAGCACAGTCAGTGGACCATCAACAGATAAACTTCATAAGCAATCAACTCTTTAAAGTCAAATTCTCTCAGTCCAAGACAAGGAAGAGCAGAATATACAAAAAAACAAAAAACAAAAAACTGTGAGAATATTATTGTGAATATGGTGAATATTATTACATGATTCCCTTTATGATTGTCAGAATAACTGTATATTTCCCAGAAAAAAATATTTTCTAATATGGAAACAACTGGAGAAAACTAGGATTTTTACTGATATCTCATTTAGAGAAATGTGGATTAAATGTAAATGATTACAGAAAGAAGTCAAAAGACAATAAAACAAAATGAAAAGCAGCTTGAGACTTTTCAACCATGAAGTATAAGCGTGAATAATCAAGTGTTATTCATTCCTGTGCAGTTCATATTAGCATTTTATTATGCTAAGCTGTAAATTTGATTATACAAGGAAAATAAAATTGGTTTCTTTAAACTTGTTTCCTTTTTTGTAAAATAGAGGATTTGAGCAGCATAATCTCTATAGCCCATTACCATTCTAAAATTCAACAATTAATAAATGATATTTACTATTTATTATTGCCTCAAAGGTAGCTATATTTTTGAGAGGTCTTGTTCACATTTAGATATTCATTACCAAGCAAGAGTTGAAATGCAGAAGCTATTCCAACTACCATCAGTATGCAGCCTTAAAGAAAAATGATAGAAGCAAACAGGCTCAATTATTAGATGTGTGGTTTCATATCAATAAGTTGTGGGTACAGGATAGAATGTTGATGAACCTAGAAATGCTCTCATCCATTCACATCACATAATGGTCCTCATGGAATTAATTTCTGGTAGGAATCAAAACGAAGCTTGTAACTATGATTTGCATGTTTTCCTGGCTGCCTTTCTGGGGACTGGGAGCATTTTCATGGACTCTCATGGTAACTCAGAAGTTGAAGTGATCATTATTCTTTTTAAGTTTCACACTGCTATAGAATGTCCTTCAAGAAATACAGGATTAGAAAACAAAATTTTAAAATCAGAATCTGTTATTCACAATTAAGTGTCCCTTTTGACAATCTTAGCAGACAAAGCATGCCTATTCAGTTACATAAACTTTTTAAACTAGCAGAAGAAATATGATGGTAGAAATTCTAAAGGTGAAGTACTTGATTGAGCTTTTTGGCTCAAGGCCATGTTTTATTGTTGTGAGCTCACAGAATGAAAGATAAGAGCACAGCCTGTGAAAGCATCTAAAAATACCCGATACAATAAGATTTTTAAAATAGAAAAAGGCATATTAAAAGGTGGTGCAGATTCTTAACAGTCTTCAAAGTGCACCTTAACAATAATAACTCAAGTGCTCCCGAACAAACCTAATTAACAGTGAGCAAAACATCCCCACCACTACCTTTGCTAAGCTTGAATAATGATATGGTCACATCATTTTGTGCAACAGAAGAATAGATCAAAGAGGACAACTTTGAATTAATCAAAATATTATAAAGAATCTGAAGACTTCTAGTCAAAATGGAGGTGTAGGTAAACAGAGCTCACCTCCTGGCACAACCACATGAAAATTACAACTAAACTATAGAACAACCTTCACCCAGAACCAACAGAAATCAAGCTGAATGGAAGTCTGACAACTACAGATTTAAAGAAACCACATGTATCAGATTGGTAGGAGAAACAGAGACACAGAATGGGTTAATCCCATATCCACGCATGGTCAGTAAAAATTCAGGAGGGATATCTCGGGAGTGAGGAATCCTAGCCCCACACCAGGTCCCCAAGCCCAGAGTTCCAGTGTCAGGAAGGTAAGTCCCCATAACTTCTCATTGCAAAAACCAGTGGGGGTTGAGTCACGGCAAAACTTCTGGGGTTCCAAGTAGTTTCTCTAAAACAACCCACACTAGACTCACCTACTCAGACTCACTCCCTCTGAACTCTAGCACTGGGGGCAGCAGCTTGAAAGGCACCAGTGACATACAGGGAAGAACTGAAGTGTCTGGCATCAAGGCAGGAGCTGGGGGATGGCTTTCTCCCAGACAGAAAGGCATTCAGAGGCAATTGCTCCATTTCTGAACACTCCCCACAGAGAGCCACAGAGCCAGCAGGTGGGTGCCATATCTGAGACTCCACAAACCTGGCTAACACTGTTTTGCCTGGAGATCCCCTGAGCATCCATTGTGTGGAACGCCCAACTTACGTGCCCACCCAAGCTGTTAACAGTGGCTTTTCCATATGAATGGCTGGTCTTGGCTCATGCTTCATAATTTCCTAATCCTATCAAACAAGCAGCAGCCAGCCTCAGTAAGACCCCAGCCCCCATACCTCTTGCTATGTTGCTCCAGGCCCAACACTGGCAGCATTCAGTGCAGGTTCACAGCTTAGCTTTGCCAGGGAATCACCCAGCCCAGCACAGTAATAGCCATCTGCAGATTGCTTTATAGCCCAGGCAGGGTGGCCCCAGACAGAACACGGGTAGGAGCTAACCTTGGCCAGCACCACCCGGGAAACCCCAGAGCCTCTGCACACAGTGGACAACTACAGACCATATCAGATCATCACCACTCTGCACCTACACAGCTGATTCCCCATGGAGGGCAGGGGTTAGTGATCAGTGGTCACAGCCAGTCCTTGCAACTGATTGGCCTGAATAAATCCCTCCCATTGACCTGCAAGCAATCACGTCTAAATTACAAGAGGAGTGTGTACTCAGCCCACATGAAGGGTGCAACTCAAGTACCCAGCTTGGGTGTCAGGGGACGCTGTGCCTTGGACCATACAGGACACCTCTACATTAGGCCACACTACCAAGACAGAGAGTCATAGCAGCTCTACATAATACATAGAAACAAACACAGGGAATCTGCCAAAATGAGGAGACAAAAAAGTATGGCCCAGCCCTGGCTGGTGTAGCTCAGTGGATTGAGCGTGGGCTGGGAACCAGAGGGTCCCAGTTCAATTCCCCGTCAGGGCACATGCCTGGGTTGCAGGCCGGGTCTCCAGTGAGGGCCATGTGAGAGGCAACCATACACTGCTGTTTCTCTCCCTCTCTGTCTCCCTCCCTTCCCCTCTCTCTAAAATAAATAAATAAAATCTTTAAAAAAAAAAACAAAACAAAAAAAAAACATGGCCCAAATGAAAGAACAGACAAAAACTCTCTAAAAAGAACTAAACAAAATGGAGATAAGCAATCTATTAGATATAGAGTTCAAAACACTGGTTATAAGTATGCTCAAGGAACTTAGTGAGGGTCTCAACAGCATTAAAAAAAAATCCAGTCAGAAATGAAGGATATACTCATTGAAATAAAAAACCATTTATAAGGAAACAACAGTAGAGTGGAGAAAGCTGAGAATTGAATCAATGATTTAGAGCATAAGGAAGCATAAAATAGCCAATCAGAACAATAAGAAAAAAAACAATGCAAAAAAAGCAAAGATAGTGTAAGGAACCTCTGGGACAACTTCAAGATGTCCAACATTCGCATATCATTCAGATGCCAAAAGGCGAAGAGAAAAGGCAAGAAATTGGAAATCTATTTGAAAAAATAATGAAAGAAAATGTCCCTAATTTGGTGAAGGAAATAGACATACAAGTTCAGGAAGCGCACAGTGTCCCAAACAAGATGAACACAAAGAGGCCCACTCCAAGACATATAATTAGTGCTCGCTTCGGCAGCCCATATACTAAAATTGGAACTATACAGAGAAGATTCGCTTGGCCCCTGCACAAGGATGACATACAAATTTGTGACATGTTCTACATTTTTTTAAAAAAGATACATCATAATTTAAATCCCAAAGGTTAAAGATAAAGAGAGAATCTTATAAGCAGCAAGAGAAAAGCAGTTACACCCTGGTTGGTGTGGCTCAGTGGATTGAGAGCCAGCCTGCAAACCAAAGTGTTGCCAGTTCAATTCCCAGTTCAGGCACATGCCTGGGTCGCAGGCCAGGTCCCCGGTTGGAGGGGGGGGTATACATGAGAGGCAACCACACACTGATGTTTCTCTCCTTTTCTTTTTTCTTCTCTTTCCCTCTCTCTCAAAATAAATAAATAAAATCTTTAAAGAGAGAGAGAGAGAAAATTAGTCAGTTACCTACAAGGGAGTACTGTCAGCTGATTTTTCAAAAGAAACTTTGCAGGCTAGAAGGTACATGCAAGAAATATTCAAAGTCATGAAAAGCATGGACCTACAGAAAGATTGTTCTACCCAGCAAATCTATCATTTAGAATTGAAGGGCAGATAAAGAGCTTCCCAGACAAGAAAAAACTAAAGGAGTTCATCATCACCAAACCATTATTATATGAAGTTAAAGGACTTATTTAAGAAAAAGAAGATCAAAACTATGAATAAAATGACAATGAATACATATCTATCAACAAATGAATCTAAAAAACAAACTAAGCAAACAAGAAGAACGGAGATAGAATCATGGATATGGAGAGTGATTTGGCGGTTGCCAGGGAGGAGAGAGTATGGGGTGAAAAGATGCTGAAATTAAGAAGCACAATTGGTAGTTACGGAATATCATGGGACTGTAAATACAGTATAGGAAATGAAGTAGTCAAAGAACTTATACGCATGACCCATGGACATGAACAATGGTGTGGGGATTGCCTGAGGGAGTAGGGAACGCTGGGTGGAGGGGGGCAAAAGGGGAAAACTCAGGACATCTGTGATAGCATAATCAATAAAATATAGTTTTTAAAAAAATCTGTTGCAGAGTAGATGACTGATAAGCATTGGTTCCCCTTGCAAAGTATCATCCCTGAACATTATCCTTGGATATTTACATAGGTGCAAGTGATACTCGTGAAAACAGTGTATTTCTGACAGACAAAATATCAAACATAATACTCCTCTGCAGCTTAAGTTCTCAGCCTTTCTGGTTCTGTGATATTTGATATACTCTAAATTTCTAAATCCCAATTCCTGCTTCCAAAGAACACTGGAAAGTGATTGAAAGTAAAAACCCTCTCACTGTTAAAACGAATGTGACAAACACATAGTGGAGAAAACAGAAATTATGTGTGACATTTAAATACTCATTAGTTTTCCCTCACCAAACAGTTTTCAGACTTTAGTAAACATAAGAATTACTCAAAAAGCTTCTTAAAAATACCAATAGTCCACGGTAACTCCCATTCCTTTAGTAGGGCCTGGAAATGTGCATTTCAGCCATTATGTGGGTATTTGGAAGCACATTTATTCTCAGATATACCTGGAGAAAAAAAATGTCCTAAAAACGTGGCTACTTTTCAATGAACTCCATCTATTAAAATGGTATCTCAGGCCTGGCTGGTGTAGCTCAGTGGATTGAGCGAGGGCTGGGAACCAGAGGATCCCGGTTTGATTCCCAGTCAGGGCACATGCCTGGGTTGCAGGCCAGGTCCCCAGTGAGGGCCATGTGAGGAGCAACCATACATTGCTGTTTGTCTCCCTCCCTTTCCCTCTCTCTAAAAATAAGTAAATAAAATCTTTTTTTAAAAAATGGTATCTCAGTGTCAATGAGCTTGTCTGTATGGATTTCAAATGCAATGGCATGCTAATTGTGCATTGGACAGATACTCATAATTCAGTGGCTTGGGTGGGGCTTCACAAAACTATTCTGAAAGTGATTGATGCCACAGCTGATAGAGCTGAACTGTACTCGCGAATGCACTATGGGAGGTTCTTTATGCTGGAGACTGGGACTGTTGCCCAGACCCTGTGTTTGTGATGAAGATAGGCATGGGTCTTTAACGGTTTCCACCCCTAGCCCCAATGCCAGACATAGCAAGAATAAGACATAGTCAGAAATTCCTATTTTCTATGTATCTCAGTGACAATATTCTAATATAATTCCTTTTCTAACACTCTATTTAAATTGATTGATATCAAATTAAACCTCTGGGACACTGGCTGATGATGCGGAAGAGTGACTGTTGGCCAGGATGCCATTACTAATGGCCCGCCTTCTGACTGCAGTGACTTAACGACCCTATTCCATTCAAGATTCTGTGTATACATTTCCCCCCATTTGCATACCTAAAACATTCTCTTTAGTGAATAAACTGGCTCACGGAAGCTATTGCTTGTTACTTTTTTCTAAATCTTATTTGTAAATGAGGTTCAGCTATCCAGTAACCAAAAGGTTGTCATCCATTGCTTTGCTAAATTGTACTAATCCAAGTTCTTCTTAAAAGGAGACTCTTGTTTTGGAAAATCATTCATTATGTGTATTTACTATCCATATATTGGTCAGGCTTTTAAAACCATGTCCTCCAGAATGAAGACAAAAGAAAACCAAAAATACAAGTCTAATATGACAAATTTTGCAGAGTGAAAACATCATTGTATGTAAACCTGATGCATTTCATAACCTGAGTGACAGTTCTCAGACCTACCAGCACACTTGCAAGCTCTGGAAACCAACCGATCCAGACCATCTGAATACCAAAACACCTGAATGGTGTGTCTAAAATTAACCTATTCAAAGTCTCCCTGGATGTCAGTTTCCTTTATTACAAACACATTTTTCTCATCATCAAAGCTGCTTTAATAAAATGAGTAAAGAGTGCCACCAAGCGGCAACAAATATTCTTAATTCAGTTCTGTTTTCCTTAAAAAAAGGAAGGTATATCAATACTTTACCTGTGCTACTTAATACGTTCACACCCTTAAAAGAGAAAGGCTTATAGGCATGGTTTAAAATATGTGATTCAAGTGTTCAAGGCATATTTCAGTAGAAAATTATATTTTTCTGAGTTGGTAAATAAATCTGCTATGGTAAATTTCTTAAACATGAAAATTCTACCTGCAGTAATTCGTATTTGTAAAGAGAACTAATAAGAACCCAATTTCCAAATCTTATTGGCTATATTGTCACTATTGGTCACATCTGGAGTTTCCAGAAAATAATTTCTTGTTTTACAAAATGCTATTATGTCCAGAAATATGAAGTATATCAGAATAAAAACAAAAGGGCAAAAATTTCTTAAGTAGCCTATAATCCTGACAATGTTACTTGTAACCCTTGTTCTGCATTCCCTTTCAAAGGATTATGCAATTTTATGAGTGAAATGTTTAATATTCCCCTAAATCTATTTTAGTTATGCATTCATCCTCTGTGTACCTCTGGTCCCTCCTTAAACAAACAGGTCCTGAACACTTACTCTTCCGAGAACCATGTAAAGAAGGAAATGAATGGGACAGCCTCTGTCCCTAAGTTCAGGACGAGCCGGGCTCCTGGTTCTGACTCGCTCTGTGGGAAACTTCAAGCTCCCTCAACTGAGGCAATTTTATTTACAACAATGCATGTATTCAGGGTGGGGCAAAAGTAGGTTTACAGTTTTCCGTAGGGAAAATATAATAATAAAAAATAATAACAAATAAACTCCATATTTCCTGTATACACAACTGTAACTCTAGTTTTGCTCCACCCCATATTTGTGAGCATTTTATAGAACTTCTAAATGATTCTTCATTTGTAATTTCATTTACAGTCACAATGACTTTGAGAACTATTATTATTCTCGTATATGACTCAAGGTGTGGTTGAGTGATTTACCTATGATGTCCCAGGAAAGTGGTGCCAAAGATTAAAATTGAAATCACCTGACTTTCTAAATGGTGTTCTTTCTAGGAGGCCTCCATTCTTTATGATGAATACATCAAAATCAGCCTGATAGTTCACAGGAGTTACATCACCGTGAAAGGTTCCACAATGATTACGGTGCTGTGGGCACTGCTTGAAATGTTGCTGGGACCCCTGTTCTGAATTTCCCTTGTGGGGAACACGAGCAAATCAGTCTCATTACACATGCAATGCAACAGAGATTTACTCAGTATCTATCACTTGCATGACACTACAGTGGTTGATCTAGAGCTATAAAACTAATACAATTATCAAGAAATTTACAATTTAGCAGGCACCGTGAGAAATGTAGCACCGGTGCTTTTTTTATTCGTACTAACATGCTATGTGGTCATTGTATAGACATAACGCATACTTGATTTTATTACATCTAAGATACTGCTAAATACACTCTTTTATTATCTCAGTAATGAAGAAAAATACTGCACTGACTATTAGAGTGTAACAAGTTTCTTTCCCATCATTTAAATTTTTTATTTTACATTTAGAGAAAAAACTCTTTTAATCTTATTTTGACATTGGCTTTCTTTAATATCTCACTTGTTGCATACATAAAAAGGAAAATACAAAACAAAATAAATTGGTTAAAGCATTGATAACTGTGTCTCAACTGCTAACTGGTGGTTAGTAATTATAAAACCTCATTGATTATTATATTAGCTCCACTTTAAGAGATGTTAAAATGTAAAAGGGAGAGAGGGTGCATTTCAGAATCACTGAAGTATTTCCTGCTCATTTTCTAAAAGAGTCATGGTATAATGGAGTTAAAACAAATAATGGGGACAAGAGGGTATAAAGGTTTGACTCATTTTCTTTCAGATTTGGGTGCTATTGGTAAGCACCACAGTGGTTTGAGAACGCGTTGTGAAGTCAGAGATTTGAGCTCAGTTACTGACTCTACATTTTACAAGCTATGTGGCCTTTGGGTATGTTAGTAACCCTTTCTGTATTTCAGAATCCCGATCCATAAAAACAGTAAAAGCGATAACCACCACTTGGCTATTAAGTAAAATAATACATTTAACACATTCAGCACATAACCAACAGCAGTAGCATTATATTTGAATGTGGCTAAACTCTGTGAATTCTTCTAAATAAAATAATAACATCATACTACTAAGCCCAGAAATAGCTAAAAAATAAATAAAACCCCACCCATCTCCCCCAGTGATGGAGTCTGTGGCATCTGTCTTTCAGCTGGCCCCGGTAAAGGCCTCAGATCCCCACGGACCAAGGTAAGAAAAGAATTAAGTGCTCTCTCTGGCTTAAAGCCATTCTAAAGTAGCTACCGGTTTGTCAAAAAGAGAAAATAAACATGAAAGAAAATTCAGTTTCTGAATTCACCCTTGATCTTCAAATATTCAAATATTAAGAAGATTATACAAAAGGAAATGTATTCCTAATATATTCATACAATTATAATCACAGGATTTCAAAATCAGCTGAACATAAATTCTATCAAATATAAAACTACCCCAGTGTGGTAAAGTATAAGCTGGGAAGAAAAAAAATCACCACCACAACAACGAAACGATCTGAAAGCCTGCTTTTTCAGACAATGTGGACAGCAGAATCAGGACTCTTTATAAAAATGAGCACAGCTTGGGAAACACAATTAAGGAAAGGGATTCCAAACTGGCTGGGTACAGGAAGCCTTTGGGTGACTGATGGCTTAGCTGCTGCCTTGGCTTCCCCAGGACACCTTTGCGACAGAAGCAAGCCAAGCCATACATCAGACAGAGCCTCCAGACCGGGACTTGTTCACGGAGCACAAAGACAAACTTGTATCTCTGGGCCCTCCTCGAGGCTTACGAAACCAGATGTCCTCGTTTCTAGGTCACTCTCCCCACAGGAAAGAAAGTTTAATTTGGGAAAATTCCCCCACTTCAGAGGCCTGGCCATCATCATTAGCCTAATTTTATATTATTGATTTTTTATTAAACATACTTAACTGAAAACAGCCAATAATGCTCAGCAATGGAATAAAAACCTTAGTATTTTTGAAAATATATTTTCAACTGGGACCACCTTGTAGTTATTTCCATTTAAAAAGAGAGAGTGGGAGGAAGCTTACTCCAGTGGGAAGAGTGAGTAAAATGGACAAATAAACAAATATTTGGAAAGGTGTACAGTATTTATTTCCATTTCACCAGAGGGAGTAGATTTGTCTGTTTTATTATTCATAAGTCATTATTTTAGTTTAGTTTTCCTGCTTGTTAAATATCAAGAACATTCTAACCCCTCAGGCAATAGGTTTCAGTAAATAATGGCTGTATTTCATCCACTGCATTATGGGAAAACAAAAATTTTAAATCACAAAACATGTGAATAACAGTGGTCAGTGTCCTGTTTAGGTGGAGCATTGTAACTACAACTCCTTTGACGTCTGGAACTACTTAGCCTTTGTGTATCTGAAGCCCATGTGGCAAATTAATACAACATGAACCCAACAGATTCAATTTAAAATACAGCATGAACTTTATGATCATAAAACTGTTTTACTTACTTATGTCTATGTTCTCAAAGGTGAAAATCACTTAATCGTCACTCTTGTATGGACCTAGATTTTGTAATAAGGTCAAGTATGATAATAAAGCAAATTTTAAGTTATTTGAGCTCACAACACTAAAATCATAATTCTTTACAAAATAAAGCACAAAATAAGGTACATAAATCATTGTTTTTTATTCTCTTCCTCAAACAGTATGTTTTAAATGTCCTCTTAAATTTAGCCATAATGAGGAATTCTATATGGAAAAGTTAAACAGATTAAGACTACTCATAGTATTAAAAAGTAACACTTCATATAAAATTACAAGTGACAAACTAAAAATTGTTTTATCAAGACTACCTATTAATTTCTGTCATTCTGATTCAATCTAATTACAAAAGAAAATTTTGTATATATTACATTCTAGCTCTGAAGAGGATTTTGCCATTGTGGCTGACAAGATATAAGCACATTCAAAATAGAAGAGAAATATTTCCCCATGGAATGTCACCCATGTGCCCTATCATAATAAGCAGAAGGTTTTGAAGCCAGGTGAGGAAAGAGGAAAGAGAGCGGTAAGAAAGAGGGTGACCCGTGAAATATACAGAGGTCAACGAAGGTAGCGTCCTTCAAGTACACCTTCGGCTGTTCCCAGGGAGTTTTCTCCCTCTCTGTTCTACATTTGATGGATATGACATAATTAGTTCTAATAGGCAAAATCTTATCCAAACATAACTTTCTCACAGCCTCTGATAGGGACCTGAAATTCATAGAAAGCTAACTCCTTTCGGTCAATATATAAATATAAACTATTTTCTTATATCAGCCTTTAGCATTCAGTTTAAATTTATTAGATTTACTGATAACTTGATAGGACTGTAAAATATTAGAAGAAAACTTTTAACAAAAGGAAGAGGAAGTCTGGAGAAATATGAAGATCTTAGAGAAATTCTGTTGAAGAAAAAAACCTGTGTCTGTGGACGGGTGGGAGCTGGGGCATGGCTTTTGAGAAGACTGAATACTGTACCAAGTACCTAGAAAAGGCACTGAGAGACACAAAGTGCGTTTTCTAGGTAATTTTCTAGGCTAGTCAAAATCAGAACTGGATGGAAAGGCACCAAAAATCCATTAAATCTACTTCCTGAAGTTCCCTAGGATTGGTCTCTCATTAATAAAATAGAGACCAATAAATTGTGATGATTCACAAGGAACCCTTGAAAATAAAAACAACTGTAAATTAGGAGTATGGATAGATAATATGTATTAGAATATTAGGTAAGAGACTATAGTTAGAGCCTAAGTTTTTACACTTCAAATTTGTTGTTCTTTCTAGTATTAAAAGCTGGTTAAAGGTTCAGGTAGCATGCCCTGGTTGGTGTGGCTCAGTGGATTGAGCACTGGCCTGTGAACCAAAAGGTCACTAGTTTGATCCCTCACCAGGGCACATGTGTGGGATGTGGGACAGGTTGTGCAAAAGGGAACCAACCGATGTTTCTCTCACACATTGATGTCTGTCTGTCTGTCTCTCTCTCTCAAAATAAAATATAAATAAATAATTAGGATAAGACTCCAAATCACAAAATAGTAGAACTCTGATTGGTTCAATTAGACAAGTCAACCACACAAACAACTAACCACTGTCTATCATCTAGTGAAGACTTTTGTTTGTGACCATTTCCTCAGTTATTCCTCTCAACCCCCCCTCATGGCTTTCCATGCCAATATGAAGGACTAAATAAAAAATCCTGCACTCAACATTTGTGAAGAGGTCAAGATGTGGAAAAGAGGGAGAAAAATGGTGATGAGTTCTTGGTGAAATACACGGAGAAACAAAGACAAAAACTCCTGTGTGAGGCAACAGTTTTTAATTGCTTTCTAATGACTTGACATTCATCTTCTCTGATCTGTGCAAAATCCGAGTGGAGAATAGAACTTGCCTACATCAATTCTATCACCTTCTTTAAACCCTAATTGCCATTTGACCGTAGGAAGCCATAAGCACCAAAATATAAGGGAGCAGAGAATGCAGAAGATAGATAGGTTTATTGTTTCACATTTTATTTTATATGTGTTAAACCACTACTATGGTAGAAATGGTAAGGGAAAAAAGCCACAGTTATCATGCATAATGCTATAGTGGGCAGATATTGATTATAAATACTTTCAATTTGCTTATTCAAATACAAGTTCTTAGGACCAAAACTGAGCTCTTTTTTTATAATGAAGCCCTCTCCTTCTTACAGGTGGTGCTGTGTTCATGGAAGGAGCTGGGCCTTCTTATGTTGCATATAACCCTACCCTGTCTTTCAGCATGAGGCTGCTTTTCAGAAGAGAATTCTGTGGTAAAATGGATTTACTAGAAATTCTTAAAGTCTTCCCCTACTAAGGAGTTTTTTAGTATAGAGCTGCAAAACTTTATTTAACTTATAAAAATAACATATCAATTTCAATTTACTTACTCCTCAGTAAATTTAAAGGATTGACCACTCATCGCACACATTCCAAAATTTTAAGGAATGAAGTAAAAATAACTCAACTAAAAGCCTAAGGTGGAGTTCATAAAATGACCTTCCATACAATTCTTACTTCCTCAGGCAGTCCACAAAATAAATTACGTGCTGAGGCAAAGCAGTATAATTGTTAGTGTCAAATACTGGGATTATCCTGTAAGGAAATCATTATGGTTTTGGGTAACACCGTAAGATAGACCTTTCCTTGAAAAACATCATCTGAATTCTTCATTAGGTATTTTTCCCAAAAGATATATTTTTCTCTTGTTTACTGTGAATGAATAACTTCTAAATGAAAAAAATAGCAATCGTCACTGGTCATTTTTATCTTCTTTGAATCCTGGAAATAAAATGACAGTTCAATTTAGCCAAGAAACATTTAAAGTTGGGGAAAGTTATGATGTTCTCCCAATTTTTTATTTTTTTAAAAAGCCATAATTAAATCCTCCACTTTTTTCCTAAAAGTCAAAAGTAAATTCTGAAAGAATGTCCACTGGTTCTTCACATACTTGTTGAAAACTTTGTAAAAAAAAAATAATAATGCACTGTAGTTATCTAAATCTTAAGTGCCCAGGGACCTCAGGCCCATTTTTCTCCCTCCTTAGCCCAACCACCCTTACCACCAGCCCCTCCCCATTTTTCTCTTTAACTTCATGCAATTTTAGAAAAAAGCTTTTTAAAATTTTGCCAGGTTCTTCCTTATAAAACCCCTCCAGAAAAACTGCTGAACCTTTCACCTCATTTTCAACTACATTTGATCTGGTACTTATGAATTTGTTCCCTTTCACTCATTAATAAACCCATCCTGTCCTTGGGCAGCCCAAGGTTGGCTCTTTCAAGGTTAGCTCTTCTACTGTATTATTAATCTCTGTAAAATTGTCTCACAGATATTTACAGTTATGTCAAGTAAAAGCAGAAGTTTGTACACAATTCCATCTTTATATCTTCTAGTCCACTTCTGGGTTACCCACTAGGCTCCTTTATGCTCTATAGATTGTCTTCTACAGATGAGCTAGAAATATGCCTATGTGTGATAGTCCCTCATATACATGAAACGCTAAGTCATCTCACTTATTTCAAATGGCAGAAAAGTTTCAAATACTGTTTTCAGACACTTTGAGTAGAAAATACAATTTTATAATAGTCTGCCTGTCTTTTGTATCTACTTTGAAATAACCAGTAATAAGAAAGATCAGAATTCCTAAACCAGTTCTTAAGAAATTTAAACCCTCAACAGTTTTGGGTGAGATACCCTGTGCCAAAGTTTGATGTTTGAAAACTTCCCCAAGGAAAAAGTCAAGTTTGTCTTTAGCAAACCGTTATCTTAAGTAAAAACCAAGATCCTTACTTTGAGAATACTTGCCTATGAGAAAACAAGAGAAAACTAATGGGACAAATTTTTAAGGCAATAGAATTAACCAAGTCACTTAGTTACTTCATTTCACAGAATTCAATGCTGGGAAAATGATATCCCTTAAAAATCACACCTGCGCCCTTCTTCAATCAGATTACAGAAGAGAAGAACTACAGCTTGGGACTTCAATTTGTATATTCTCCCTTTACTTTAAGCATATCAAAGTGGAATTACTTTCAGTGAATTGGTAAAAAAATATTAAAGAGATCAGTTTTTAACACCTTCCATAGTTAGACTGGTCCAATAAAACACTTTCAAGTCTTAGTGTTCTACATCATAGTTTTATCATAGCATCGTTCTCCATTCAGTGGCATTAGGTATAAAGTGCACTTTGTATCTCTTCCATCATCAAATAACAAAGGAACATGAGAATACAATTATTCCCCAAGGTCATTCTAAATCACTATTCTGAGGAGTAGATTTCTAAAAATAAAATAAAATAAAAATAAACTTCAGTGCAAAATTAATTTGTAAAAATCTTTTACTCACTGGAAAATGCTATTCACTTTCATCTTCAAATTTTTAAACAGGGTAAGTGCTTAAGGTAGTGGAGGAAAAAACTTTCTAAACAACAGTAGATACCCTATGTAGATTTTTATTGGCTAATTTTTGAGGGGTGGGGGTCCCACCAAACAGAACACCTGTCCCTTTTTGTGGTAATAGTAACTTATATCTGCTGTGAGTACAACATCACCATACCTATTACTAATCCATGCCATGGGGGGGCTGTCATAAAATGATTTTAATTTCCTACAGGAGGTTTGAATTGAGATTCCTGGTAGATTCATGGCTGGGGGAAAGAGAAGTGATTAACATCAGGGACCTTTCAACAATTTTACAACATGACAGCTATTTAGACAATAATAAAAATACATTAAAAAGAAAAGTATAATATGAAATCTGTGACTCTACCCTGGTCTAACTAAAAATATTTTTACAGGTTCCCAACCCAACCAATAAATGACACATGCCCCATTCCCAACCTCAACCTACTAATGTTAAAACCAAGTTATCACCTCACATCCAAAAGGACAGAAGATAACAAGTGTTAGCGAAGATGTGAAGAATGTGTGCTTTGTTGATAGGAGTATAAAAACGATGCAGCCTCTGTGAAAAACAGAGTGGTAGAACCTCAAAAAATTAAAATAGAATTATCACATGATCAGCAATCCAACTTCTGGATATTCATCCAAAAGAAATCAAAGCAGTCTTGAAGAGATATTTGCACACTCACATTTATAGCAGCATTATTCACAATAGCCAAAAGGTAGACACAGCCCACGGATGGATAAAAGGATAAAGAAAATGTAATATGTGTGTTTCAACTCGGGAAAGGGAAAGAAGCTCTGTTCCCATGGGACCACGTGCCATAAATATATATACTCATTTTTTATTCAATCTTTATTGTATTTTTTCCATTACCACTTAAGATTGTCAGCAGAAGCTACCTTTCCAAATATACAGAAAAAGTCTGCCTCAGAATGAAGACGATGCACAGACCGAATTGAAGAGAAAACATCAGGAAGAAGGGTTGTCCAGACCCACGATGTCCTGTGCATTGATCCTCGGACTTGCCAGTTATACAAGCAAAGAAATTACCTATTTTTTTTAAACCTTGTCTACTTGGGTTTCTCTCATTTTAAAATGAAAGCATCTTGACTAACCCAGTATTAATGCCTGATAAAACCCACTGCACAGCTATTTGTTTTTCTACAGCATTTGAGGACCAGGATATACAACCGGTTTCCTGAGGATACTATTTCTACTGCCAGCCTCCCTGAGCCACAAAGGACCATGAGCTCTCTCTTGCTAGACTAGACTAATTTCAATGCTATTCTCTAGAAGTCTTTGTTTTTATATATTTGTTTGGATTTCCCCAAGAACTCTGTAATTTACATAAGCTTCTTCTGCGATAATAAGGAAACAAGACTCTAAGTCAGTTTTTCATTATAAAATAATTGTGGTTATACAGGTTTAGCTACCTAGAACATAAAGTGCATGTTTTCCCTTCAATTTTCAATCAATTTTAATATTGTCTTCATAAAATAAAACAATCTCAAGCTAATCATAAATAATTTTCTGGCATTCAGATAAAATTAGACTTAAAAGAATGATGTACGAATAGTGTTTTAGTTAGGTTCCCAACAGGAAACAGATGGAACACTCAAGATAATTCAGTGAGATTTTAATTACAAAGTGACTATTCATAAAGATGTTGGCAGGCTGAGGAGAACCACGAAAGATGGTTCTGTAACTCAGGTTTATTAACATCAAAATGACAGGAGAGGGAGCAGTTACTAGAAAAGGGCAGAGATTAGTGTAGAAAGACTGCCTTGAAGGAAGCAGTTAACTGCAGAGTAAAGAAAACAGGCCAAGCCACCCTTACATGGAGGGGGCTTTCAAAGTGAATTCCTTGACCTCATTCCCATACTCCGGATTCTTTGCCAAGACTCCCTATTGGTCAAGCCCAACCAGAAACCAGAGGGCAAGAAAGTCTGTTTCTGTAACTCATATAAGCTGAACTCCGGGGGGCAGTGAACAGGATGGAGAAGGGGATCAAAAGATAAAACCATAAACATAAATACAACTTAAAGTCTTCCATATTAATTCTCATCTCACCATCAAACGCATTTAACATCTTACCCTAATTTTTTTTTGGTTTGAAATATTTGTCCATAAACTATGATGTTAGAAAACACACAAGCTTTTGTATTAAAGAGACCCCTAAGTGTACAATGGGTTAAAAAAGTGAGTACGTATCTCTCTCACACACCTTCCAAGGTGAATGACTAACTTGGTAGGGTAGTTCCATGCCATTCAGTTATCAAGGGACCATATACCTTTTACATTATTATGCTACCATGCCCTGGGGCATAGCCCTCACCCCATGGTCAAGCTGGGTTTTGAGCATGTCCGTGTTCTAACTCACAGGACAGGGAAAGGGGATAAGCCCAGAGCAAGCGAGTGAGGACAAAGTTGCACATATCACTTCCCCTCACATTCCCTGGGAAGAGACTTAATAGAATGGCATTTGCAGCAGAGGAGTTTGGGTAATGTAGTCTCCAGTTGTGTGATCATGTACCCAAAAATAGAAAAATAGTTTTATAAGGAGGACAACTAGCAGTATGCCAGGAGGAATTAAAATCTTCACAGATTTGCCTAGTTTTTAAAAGTCTATATAATAATGATTCTTATAACTGATAGATTTACTCTCAGAACCCTTACTTTTTAAAAGGCCTTTTTTTGTGGCTAAAATATACTTTTGTTGGCATTTTTAAACATTCCTTAATAAGATAATTTTTCAATGACAGAGGATGATTTCTCAGTGTAACTTCCTCATCCAAATCATTCATTTTTCAAACACATGAGGTAGGAACCCATGCAATTTTATCTCTACAATCTTCTAATCTTACATGTACAGAACATTTTATTCCAAAGTATATGTCACATCTTCTCAACTGGCACTAAAAAAAAAAAGAAAGAAAAGAGAGAGAGATAGAAATTATAGTGGGAATATATGGATCTACTCAAAATATTGAATAAAGCCCAATCATATTGAGTAAAATAAAACATGGGCTACATATAATGATATTGGGACCTGGGAAACGACAAACAGAAAGACTCAGTAATAGGCAGAAGATTGTCAGAAGAGGAAATAAAAGTGATATAATTCCCACAGTGACACTAATTGTATGCATTTATCAGCTGTACCTTCTATCTGCAGCTCACCAATGCTGCCTGGGATTGAGAAACTCTAATTAAAGATTTTTTTTTTTTTTTTACATTTGTATAGTACCTGAGAGATCTCTCAAACTTTCCCTTGTATTCTTTAGGAATATTATTAGTTTATTCTATATGTTCTGACAGTTTCCTGAATCACGTTGGATTCAAAACAAAGCTAAGAAGAAGGGGATATAGCATTCCAGTAAAATCTGCAGCTATGTAACCTGTTCTAGACCTGGGCCTTTTGCGTTGTTTTAAATAATTAAGTACCACCTGACCTAAAGATTAAGTCTTATAGTCTAAATTATTATAAAAATGCCATCATTTGACATGGTCTTTTTAGCATAACTTTAGTATTCTTTCAAAATGTGTTAATTAAAGCATTAAAACACTATTGCTGAGGTTATTAGTATTTAACCCACTAGCACGAAGTCTCTTCTTTTACCACCAGTCTTTACCATTTAACATTTGAGATTCAAAGTTCACATGTTCAACATCTTACACTTATTTTTGAAAGAACAGTTTTCATGCAAGTGCCATATATGAATTTTACAGAATTTTAATACTTTGGTATTTATGCACATGTCTAAAATAACCCTGAAGTCACTTTGAACTTCACCTTCTTTCATTATCTATTGTTGCATATTTCTATTTCAGTTATCCTCTGACTCAATCACGTGTTTTAGAAAACCGCTTTATATAATCAGGCATGAGTTGTTTTCATTTCTATTACCATTATCCATCATTGGACCAGTTAAGTTACTATAATTAGTTACTGCGTCTATAAAGCTGTTCTTTCCACTCATGGGCAAAAATGACAGGCATTTTGGTCACTGCTACCAACACTGTCTAACCCAAACACTTCCTCTCAAAAAATTACTAATTCCAAATTCAAACTCAGTTTAGAAATATAAGACATAACTGAATAAATAACTTCATCTGTGGCAAACTCAGAAATATATTTCAGTGAACCATGTTCAATCTTTTCAAAATTCAAAGATCAGCCCTCCTACTCTCTACAAGTGGCTGAACGTTTATTTTTGAAGTTATTTTTAAGTATGCTCCCCCAATAAATCAAAAATTCATATGATCCTACATTAAAAATATTAGGCAAGCATGAGGCATTGCAGTTCTTGTTTATTCTCAAAAAAAAAAAAGTTAATCTTAAATTCTGAGGAATAAGACTCTTTGAGAGGTTATTTAACCCACACACTCCCCACCCTGCCAGCTTCAGAGACAACTGCCTCAAACCAGGTAGAAATCCCAGTCTCAGAAGAAACAAATTCTGTAGTTCACTATTCACTGTCAGGAAACGCTTCTTTATGTTTAAACTACAAATATCAGGCTACCGATTAAAACCGTTTCCTCTAGTGCTATTCCTAGTGAAGGAGAAAAACAGATGGACATAATCTGTCATGTAGTCAAAAAAATATAATTAGGTCACTTCTCTTTCTATAGCTTAAAAAAAAGAAATTATTTTGGTGTTTCACAGGTATTTTATTTTCTAATCATATGTGAAGGATATATATACAGACCTCAGTAGCATTATAAGTAGGGCCTTCTATGAAAAACCACGTGGTAGGCAGAGTTGGCTTTGAGTGTCTTATCTGCCAGTTATCAGTGACCTCATGCAGTCTCCCTCTGTTCCTCCGTGCAATACCTTGGGATCGCTGCAAAAGAATACGCTATAGTGCAATAAAAGGGTGAGGGCTTGAAAATGAAAAGGGTGAGGGCTTGCTCGGATACAACTGACCCCAGAGCTGTCTTCATTTTGGCCTGGGAACTTAAGCCATCTGCAGTGAAGCTACAGGCAAGCAGCACATGGAGATATCAGGTGAACAAGGGCCATATCCCTGTTAAGGAATCTGAGCGACAAAAAGTGCAAATGAGCTATAATGGAAACTGAAAGCAGTCTTTCAACATTGGGGACTTGTGCCTAAGGCAAGGTGTTCTTCATTTCAGAAAAGTTGTAAGACTAGACCAGTCATTGGAAGACAAACTTGAATTGGGACGTGACTGCCAAGTCAGCCTTAGATCAGTTCCTTAAGACTTGGAGAAAACAGGGAAAGCACCTGACCCTGCATTTTGGGTCAGAGTAGCAAGAAGGCTGGCAGAGGACAGAGGTGGTGAAGTCAGAGGTCAGTAGCAGAGAGGTCACATTGATTTGGTCTACAAACATTCACTGCCTTGATGGGTTGAATTAATCAAACTTGCCCTGCAGGACCTAAAGCACATTTATGCAAAAACTTTACAGACCTATAAGAGTTCCTTACTCAATTATTCATACATTTTTAAGAATCTACTACAAGTATCTACCATGTGTTCTAGGTGCTAGAAAATAGTGAGCAAAATAGAAAAAAAAAATATATATATATATTTATATACACACACCTGTCATATACGTGTATATATATATACATATATTTGTCCAGAAGGTATCCAGCCATGTACTATGACAAACAGAGACATTTATTAAAGAACACACAAGAAACATTGTACATTGGACAACTTACACCTCAGTCCCCTTCAAAGTAGGCACCTTGGGACCTCACACAGTTCTCCCATTCGCCATCACTGCCCAGTCATATTTTCCTGAATCTCATCAACAGTCTGAAATCTCTTCTCTTTCAAAAATGATTTAGTTTTGGGAAAGGCCAGAAATTACAAGGCACCCAATCTGGGCTGTAGGGGGTGCTGAGTCACCTGAGTGATTTGATGTTTCACAAAAATCTCTGCACGAGATGTTTTGCATGAGTTGGGGCACAGTTGTGATGAAGCTGCCAATCACCAGTTGCCCATAGCTGTGGCCTGAATTATCCATATAGTTTCTGCAGAGGAATATTCAAGCATAATGCAAAATTTGATGCAGATTCATTGCTCTACTCACTCAATAATTTTGAATGTGACAGCCACACAGTACACATGCTCACTCAATGGCGTCTACTACCCCCACTGACTAGTACAGTGAAGTTGTCATGGTTCACGCCTGCACATTCCAGTCCACTCTCCTTGGCTGCCAGGTTAAATTGATGTCACACAAATAGTTCTTGTTATATTAAGATTGGTTGGACTTTTCACCCTGGCTGGTATAGCTCAGTGGATTGAGCACGGGCTGTGAACCAAAGGGTCACCGGTTCGATTCCCAGTCAGGGCACATGCCTGGGTTGCAGGCCAGGTCCCCAGTAGGGGTAATGTGAGAGGCAACCACACATTGATGTTTCTCTCCCTCTCTTTCTCCTTCACTTCCCTTCTGTCTAAAATAAATAAATAAATAAGTAAAATCTTTAAAAAAAAAATTTTTTAAAAGAATGGTCGGACTTTTTCTGAACATACTTCGTATATATATTCCTATCCTATGGAGCTTACATTCCAGAGGGATAGAAAGTAAATAAAATAATAAGTAAACATATAGGATGTTGAAAAAACACCATAGAATTAGTGTTTTAGTAGTACATAAACTCCTATTTTATTTAAGTCACTAACAAAGTTTCTTTGGATTCATCATGGCAGTGAATTGAATGAGGAGGCACTTGGGGAAAAGAAGCGGTGTTTCCAAAGCTCCTAACGTCCCAGCACACAGCGGGCAATCGCTCACCCCCTCCCCCGCTGTCATCTGACTGACTACCTACTTAGGTAGGGTGATGGCTAGAGGACATCACAATAATATATTACATAATAAATAGAGAGTTTAGAAACTATGAAGTACTCCACAGATTTTTTATTGCTTGATCATTATTCATTTAGATGGAGCATTGTTAACTAAAATATCTCTGGTTGCATGCTATAGAATTTTATCTTTGCCCTTTTCCTGTTCAATATTTTTATCAACAGCCCAGTGAAGGCATGTGAAGGATGGTTATCAAATTTGCAGATAACACTAAGTCGAAAGGCAGAGCTAAAGCATTGGATGACAGATGAAGATTTAAAATGATCTTGACAAGGCAGAACACTGAAATGAAATCTATAAGATAAAATTAACAGACATGTGATAAGTAAAAAAGTTAAACTAATTAACAAACACACACCCTGCACGTGTACAAGATGGTAGAAATCAGTCTTGATAGCATTTTTACTAAGAGGGAGAAAAAACCCAGGGGGCTTAGTCGATCTCTAGTTGCACATCAGTCAACATTTTAATACAGCTGCAAAAAAAATAAAAATAAAAAGTTTTAGGCTGTATAATAGAGTAATATCTAAATGAGGATAGGTGCTATCTATCTAGAGGAGAGTATTCATACCTGGGTGTCACACTTAAAAGCAATATTTAAAAACTTTTTAAGTATTCATGAAAGGGCAACAAATAGGAAATGCACTCCTCATATTAATAAGGAATAGCAAATAGCTGAGGAATTGCTTGCTGTAGGAAAAAGAGAGCTTAGGGAAAACTAATACATATTTTCAAATATCTTTAAGAGCTATTACTGATAAGAACACTTCATCATTTTTAAATGTATTAACTGTATGACCTCAGAAAAATCTTTGGCCCTCGGTGCCTCAATTTTTTAACCTCTAAAACAGAGTTAAGAATATCAATTTTGTAGGGTTATTATAAGGATTAGCAATAATGCATGCACAGTGTGTAGTATGTACCTTGAAACACTCTACATTCCATAAAAGGTAGTCTTTTTTATTCGCTACTGTTCTACAAGGTAGGCGAAGGTAAATGGACAGAAGTCAGCAGAGCCATGCCACAATAGACTCCTGAAGGGTTTTCATGCAGTAAACGACTATCCAGAAATTTGAAGAGATGTCTACATTGGGTGGAAGTTAGATTAGATAGTTTCTAAGCTCCCTTCACGGAATAATTTTTACGTTTTCTTCCAATGCTGAGATTGTATAAGTCTCTCTGCTTTCATTCTATACATCTAAGGGATGTGTTTCTGACGTTGATAAAATTAAAAATGTGTAGAAATGGTTATAACAACTGAGATTTGTTGTATTTTAGTGTGTCCTACACCAGAAAGTGGCTACATTTATTATGTCCTTTTCACGAATGAGGAAACTGAGACACAGTACAGTTACGTAGTTGGACAAAGTTCACACAGCTCATCCATGGCTGAGTAGCGATCTGAACCTAGCGTATCTGAATTCATCGTCAGCTAGGCAAATTTTGACTCAGCAGTCAGAGTTTTTTCTATAGCCATTGCATCATGTGGATCCCAGGAGGCTTCATGATCCCTGAGGGTTTCTTTAGTTATCTCCAAACTGTTGTTCATATACATTTAACTTAAAAGTACAGTAAATTTAAAATTGCAAGGGGCTACTAGCTGGTGAATTGAAAAAAAATTGTTCTGCAGTATTACTAAGTGATGTGTTCCCCAAAAATGTATTTTGTAAACTAACAGAGGCCATTTCTCAAGTGCTGAAACTTTCTCTGTTTCATCCATTTTGGGCTGGCACTCTTCCAGTGATGAACTGCCCACTTCCTCTTCTAAATTATTCTCATTTACAGAACACGAGTTAACTTGTACTCGTGACTCGAGATCAACGCATTGTGAATAATAGTTACCTTATTATGACATCAGGAGTTAATGTCCTCAAGGTAGATTGATAAATGAATGATGTCAAAGGAAGCAGGCTTTCCGTGAGGGCCTGTGGAACTCTCTCCAAAGAGTAATTCTATGAGTTGTGGAGTCTGCTCTTTGTGACCGTGTTCCCGGCTGCTCAAAAACACGGCTTGTTTTCTTTTTTGTTCCAGGTAGTTTGAAATGGGTGTAGTTACAAGATGAAAGACTTCTAATTATGTAAGATGGGGCTGCTTACTCAAAGCAAATTTCAGTGCCTATCAGATAATAGAAGACAAAGTGTGGGAATCGGTGCTTGGTGAGAGGGCAGGAAAAATTAACTGAACAATGTAATTTCTGAAGCAACAGGATATTTTGTCTACTGAATGAGTAGACTGCCAAGAAAAGTATAGGGAATGGATAAGAACAAGTGAGAGCATTGAAAAAGTAAATTAAGTTTAAGGAAGTAAAACTCTATAACATCTTAAAACTTAAACCGTGTTTTCCATTTATTTGGGTAAATTTCCTTCCTGATTATCGTAATTGGTTGCAGGTTCTGGTTCCTATGTCTGAGTGTATTTAAGCTTTCAACGCAGGTATGTTTAAGCTTTCAAATGTTTACAGCTTTTCCTAGCATCCTCTTTCTTGAAATTTAAATAGCTTCAGATTCAGTTTTATAAATATGTTTTGTTTTTTTAATTTCCAAGGAGAGACATAACTTGGGACTTAATTGGAAATTTACTTTCGAAACTCAGGATAATGATCTACAAATATTTCCCTAGGAAAGAGCTTTCAACAAGTAAATAAATTTGTGAGCTGAAGCTAGAATTTGATTGAAATTTGATGGGTATTTGTTCTATTGGTTAATTTTTCTGCTTACCTTACCAAATATTTGGATAGAAGTCTAACTATTGAACTGCATCTAAAGAACAGAGGTAATAAACTTTATAGAGTAGTAGAGCATACTTTATAATTGCTTAATTTATCAATGTGCGAGAGCCCCCAAAATAATCATTAATTAATTCGAGAAGCATTTATTGATCTCTATTCCATGTAAGCACTGTTCATTGCTGAGCATACAAAGGAGTTTGGTGGGGAAAGAGCTTACATCATATAATGTAATAAGTGTCCAAGTGATAAGAACCCAAAGAAGAAAGAGCTAGTCCAGACAAAAGAGCAAGGGGAGGTTTAACTATAGGAATTAACCAGAAAAATGGGGCAGGATTAGGATAGGAAAAAGGGCAAGCCAGTCAAGGAAGATAATGAGCTAAGGTAAAGAAAGTATAGAGTATGTGGAAAAACAAGCGTGGTCTGTTTGCACTCCCCAACTGTTCTCCATTTCTCTTTTAAATCCCCCCCAAACGAGCTTCCATTTCTCCCTTCCCTGAAACAGCTTGTATCAGAATCACCAAGGACTTCAGTATGCCTAAGTTCAATTGTAATAGTTTTTGGTAGTTATAATAATTTAACACAAACTTAGTAGCTTAAAACAACACAAATTTATTATCTTAGAGCCTATAGGCTACAAGTCTGGCCTGGGTCACACTAAGATCATAACCTTGTTCGGTTCTTGAGAATTTTACCCCAGCAGAAACATTGCAAGTTTGGACTAAAAGAGTACAAAATGTAAGCAAGCTGTCAGCTCCCCCAAACTGTAGAGGCAAGAAACGAACTGCTGAAACCACTCCGCTGAAAACACGTGCTACGGGAAAAAGGAAGGGTGATTCTGGGGCGGAGATGTGAGCCCCCGAGGGCGGAGTGGAGAGCGACAAGGGATTTTGAAATTGCTTGCGATCTGTGTGTTCTGTGTTCTTTCATGAGATAATCAGGTGTGGCCAAAATAGAGAGCAGAAGAGAGGCTCGGGAAAAACAATATTTATTATACACTCAAGTCCCAGAGAGAGAGGCACCACCCAGAGAGAAGGGGACAATGTGGCGGGGGCGCCAAGGGAGCAAACTCATCCGGCGGGCGGGGAGTACAGAAAGAGTGAGGTCCCGCGGGCATGTGCCTTTATATATTGGGTGTTGGGGTGGGGTACACAAGAAAAGGCAGGAGGGGGTTTCATTGGTGCCTTTCAATGGCAAAGTCAGGGGAGAGAAAGAAGAGGAACTTGCGGCAGGGCCAGCCTTACTGCACTGGTGGGCTGGTCACCTGGGCTGGACACTCACAGTCTGTCTGTGAGCATATTGAGCAACAGGGAAATGTGAATTTTTAATGGTTACAATATTTCCTGATTCCTTTTTTTCTCCCATTTTCTCCACTTTTGAACTGAACACTTCTATATCTGGTATTCTATGCCTGTTCCACCATTGTATTTTGGAAGTAAGTAATTTGTTTCCTGAGTTTTATGTTGTCAGCATAAGAATGTACAGACCTATAGAGAATTTTTATGCGTTTGTTTGAGCCAAACTGCCTACATTGCCAGGAAGCAAGATCTCAAATGTTTCTGAGAATGACACTTCTGCAGTTTCTTTTTTTATACGTTTGGAATTACAGAAGGAACAGGAGGAAGACGACTTAAAGGTGGAAGAGAGCAAGGTCCAGGAGAGTTAACAGGATTATGTGCTCCCTTCAGGGTGGTTAAGACTTCAAGGGGTCTGGAAGAGGATTACTTCAGGCGTTTCAAAGGTATGTTAACCTAGACCCACAAGAACAATAGACGTGGCTTGTTTAAAGGAAAGATAAACCTTTTACAGGCCTGGGGCATGACTACCTACCTTGACCTGCCCAGTTAGGAATTTATGATCAGATCACTCTGTGAAACAACTTTTGTTAGATTTATTTCCGTGCTGCTTCTTTGCCGGCAATTTTCACAGATAAAAAGAAGTTGTTCCCCACATGGATTATGGGCAGAGCCTCCCTCATACCCAATGTACATGATTTAGATCATGAGACCTGAGACTTTTTGAGCTGAGGAGATTAAGACGAGATTTTGGATTTTATGGTTTGGCATCTGGGGGATAGAATGTATATATTTAGTGTGTTGAACAGGCATGAATCTTTGGGCGCCAGAGGGTAGGCTGTAGTAGGCAGAATAATCAAATATGTCCATCAAGTATGTCCAGATACGAATCTCCAAACCTGTAAATGGCCAATTAAGTTTGCAGATGGAATTAAGGTTGCCAATCAGCTGACTTTAAAATAAGGAGATTATCCTGAATAATCATGGTGATCTGAAAATAATCACAGGGATCTTTCTGTGAAAACGTGGGAGGCGGCAGGGTCAGAAGCAGCAAGATGGCATTGTGAGAACGACTTGACCAGCCATGGCTGGCTCTGGACACAAAAGGGGCCACAGGCCAAGCAAAGTGAGCAGCTCCTGGAAGCTGGAAAGAACTAGAAAATGGATTCTTCCCTAGAGCCAGCACAAAGATTGGTGGGCACCTAGATTTGAGCCCAGTGAATCCTGCTTCCGGACTTCAGACCTCCAGAACTATAAAATAAGTACGCATTGTTTTAAGCACCTAAGTTTGTGGCTACTTGTGTAGCAGCCACAGGAAGCTAATACACAAGGAGAGACTGAGCAACAGTCACAGACCAAAGAACACTAAATGCAATGTGGTGTCCTAGACTGACTACGGGGACCGAAAAGGACATTAGCAGAAAAGCTGTTGAAATTCAAATAAAGTCTACAGTTTAGTTAGCAATATCATAAGATAAATAATTTTGACAACTGTACCATGGTTATAGAAGATGTTAATATTAGGGAAAGCTGAGTGAAAAATATTTGGAACTCTCTGTACTATTTTCATAACTTTCTTCTAAATCTAAATTTATTCTGAAATGATTTATTAGAAAAAATTTAGCTAACAATAAAAGAGGTAAATTTGGGTAGCTAATTCAGCAGATGTTAGACTCAAGAATGATTTCTTTTTTTGTACCAATGCATGTTAATTTCAAAATGCTTAATTAAAAAAAAGGGCGGGGGGCTGGCTGGTGTAGCTCAGTGCATTGAGCATGGGCTGGGAACCAGAGGGTCCCGGTTCGATTCCCAGTCAGGGCACATGCCTGGGTTGCAGGCCAGGTCCCCAATGAGGGCCATGTGAGAGGCAACCATACATTGCTCTTTCTCCCTCCCTTCTCCTCTCTCTGAAAATAAATAAAATAAAATCTTAAAAAAAAAAAGGGTTTTCTGAGCAATGTATTGGACATTTTTCTTGAGAATTTTTTTCTTAATTATAGACAGGTATCAAGCAAAATGTGTATTCTGCACACAGCAGAATGACTAGGAAGCTTGCATGGCAGGTTGTGTTTCTTGCTTTTCTACCTTCTTTTTTCCACCTTTGTTCATACCTTTGTTCATTTCTTTCCCTACCTTTACTTTATTCATTTCTTTCCCTAAGTGGTTTCATGAAATCCTTTCCAACTGAAAAACAGGACTGATAAAAGCAAGTTGCACCACAGTGCTAATGAATTAAAGTATTCAAAAGAGTTCTTTAAAAATTTGCACTTAAAAAGAAGCAGGCACCAAGGATATTAAAACTCCTGACAGCATAATTCTGTAAATATATGAATAAATTTATTCCAGAATTTGCTTCTTTTATCGCTGTTTTCACATGTAATAACTAAATTCTGTATTGTATGTTATCCTTTCCTATAATACAGATAGGCTGGATAGTTTGAGATAAACTTTTTAATAACTAAATCATTAGTTGTTGGTTTTTTTTTAATTTATTAAGCTATTAAGCTACTGGCAAACCCTAGGATCAATCAAATTATTTTCTGGTGAAATTTGAAATGTTAGAATTTATTAATAATGACAGTAACTTTCCATGAGAACCTCTACTGTGTAGCATCCTGCCAAATTAGTATCATCTCCACAGCAACAGTATGTGGAGGGGATTATTACCTCATTTGATAGACAAGAAAACCAAAGCTTAGAGAGTTTACATTGTCTGCCCAAGATCAAGCAAGTAATTGAGGGCAGAAATTAAATTTAAAGTGAATCATCCAACTCTGGAGCGTAGTCGAGGCTCTGCTCCTCTGCTGTTCATCTGCCCTCCCCGGCCCCGACCCTGTCCTCCACACATTCAATCTGGGGAACGCGGTAGAACTTACTGTGTTCCCTGTTCATCCTCTATCATAATGCTGCATATACATGTATACATACATATGTTCACATACATATATTTATCACATGATATACAATAGTTATACTGAAACATGCTGCTTTAAAAAAAATTCATAGCATTTCTACTTTTCCAAAGTAGCCTTTGAAAGGGAAGTGCCTACTTCCCAAAGTGCCTACTTTGAAGGTGACTGGGGCGTAATTGTCCTGTGTACAATGTCTCTTGTATCTTGTATCTTCTTCAATAAATGTCTCTATTTTTCATATTGCATGGCTACATGGCTGCATACTTTCTGGACAGACTCTCTCTATATATACACACACATATACATTAATTTATGATGTTCATGGACAAACAGTTCATATTATAATATGGTTTATGTTAAATAGTAAACGTCACATTTACTACAGATAAAGTTCTGATTTTCTTACATTTTGATTCTGAAACAGAAAATATCTTTGCCAGAGCAGAGATGTCTCATCTTATTTCAGTGAGGCTTTTAAGTAGTTGGTAAGGAAAGCACATCATTTCCCTCATGAGGATGAAAGGCATCATGAGCAGGTACACTTAGAATCTCACTTTCCCTCCTAAAGTGTAACTTTCACTGCATTACTAAGAAATTAGAATAGAACATCTTGAGTAATTCTGTTCTAGTCATGTCAGAACTCTTAACCACTTGATAAGCAAAATATGTGAAGGACAAGCTTCAAGGACATGGTTAGGAGAACACAGTCTATTGGAAGTACAAAGGAAGGCCAGGGGCCTGGCTTTGTGAAAAAGCAGCAGACTTGGAAGGTGTGACTCAAATCCTGGCTCTGAGTAAGATACTCTGGCAAGTATCAACCAAAGAAATTAGAAAAGATTTCTTTGAACTAAAAGTAGTACATTCACACATTGCCTTAAACTGATGGAAAATCAGTAATTACTCCACTTTAGGGCTTTCAAGGAACCTTAAGATACAGCCCTGATTAAGAGCCTTTTTATGTAGAATTTGGAAGGAGACAAATAAAAAAAATTCAAGTCCTCAAACTAACTCAAGATTCAATTTTC
Source organism: Micronycteris hirsuta (assembly GCA_004026765.1). Classification (NCBI taxonomy): domain Eukaryota; kingdom Metazoa; phylum Chordata; class Mammalia; order Chiroptera; family Phyllostomidae; genus Micronycteris; species Micronycteris hirsuta. The sequence continues at coordinate 87,051 of PVJI01003538.1, forward strand.
CTCCCAAACAGCCAGAATGAAGGAGAGGGACTGAATGAGAGAGGGAGGAATCCAGCATTAACTTGAACCAGTTTTGGAGCACATATTGAAGTAAGCCCTGTATGCTATTTTATTTAATCCTCAAAACACTATCGTGTGGTGCGGGCTTTAGAAGCCATACATTATAGATGAAAACATGGAGACTCTGAAAGCATAATTTAGCCGAGATCACAAAGTGAAGATGAGCCAGGTCTCCTCTCCCTGAGTCTGCTGCTCTTCCCAGTGTAACACAAGCAGTGATAGTGTGATGTGGTGTAAGGTACGCAAGGAAACCACTCAAAAAAATCATCGCCTGCAAAAAGTGGCACGATTTCCCAAAACCCACTCCTTGTCACTCCTTAAGTTAATTAGCTCTTCCATATTTAAAATGCAAATAGTTGAATATTATGCCCACAACACACTCTCAAGTGAAAAACAAAAATAAGTTGCCAAGAAATATAGAACAGAAATTATGCTGGGAAAGGGGAAAAAACCTAAGTGCCCCAAAATATGAGTATAACTAAATAAATTGCAGTGAGATCCACTCTAATAGTAGAACAAAGACCTCTGCTTACAAAAGACTAGGTGAAGCTATAATGTAAAAAGAGGAAGATACAAAGTACTATGTAGCATTTGATTACAATTATGTCAAATGCAAACAAAACTAAAGGCTATCTAAGAAGTATGAAAGTAATGCAATAAGGTGATAGAATTATCAATAATTATGCTCTTGTTTTGCTGTTGTTCATATTTTCTCCAGCATACTTTAATTAGTTTTTATAATTTCCTAATGAGAAATCAATAAGTTTTTAGAAGCAAAAGGCTCAATCATTTTAAACTGAAGCCTCACAATAATCTCTTCCTTCCAGCCAGAAATTATTTCTTTCCAATTTATTTCCCACAGTGCATAGTTCCTTATACCAAGTAGATGCTTAATATCTTTTTATTGAATATATATTTTAAAAGAGTAGACAAGAGCAAGAAAGATCCCCCTCTGCTTAAAAACTATTTCCAACATAGGTTCACTAATTAGAGATTTATTCGTGTTAATGAGTTCCTCTTTTAAAATGCAAATGCATCAAAGAGCTAAATGAGCAAAAAAAAAAAAAAACATGAACAAAGAACACACAGGAGGAAACACAAATGGCTAATAAACATGAAATGAAAAGTTCAAGCTCATTAATGATCAAACACATGAAAATGACAATGATACCAGTTTTCCTTAAAAAACTTGCAAAAATTTTCACGGTAATTTTCAATGCCAAGTGGAGTATAACCAAGCAAATACTGGAAATACATACCTCTCCTAAATTGCTGGTAAGACTGAAAAATTGGTGTTAACTTTCTTGAAAGCAATTTAGAAAAATACTCCTAATTTTTGATGCAAGAACTCCATTTATAGGAATTTAGGGTAAAGAAAAAAATCATAAGCATATGGGAAAACACTGTATTTGTGAATGTTCAATGCAGTATCATAATCCTGAAACAATTTAAAAGAATCTAAGTATCCATGATAAAGAAAAGGAAACTAAATTTTATAAATCAACTCAATAAAATAATATTTTATCTTTATAACCAAATTTTAAAACATATTTGAATGTGGAAAGTTCTCGATATAATATTAATTGGAGTGAAGTAGTGCACAGATATTATACATCATGATTTCATGTTTTCAAAATACTTAAGCATAGGCAAAATATGAAAGAAAAGAGTAGTAATGACTCAAGCTCATGATACTTAACATGATCTTTATTGTCTTCTTTCTTTTTTTTTTTGCTCACATTTAATTTTTATTGGTTTTTAATGCTAAATGAGACTATTTATTTCATTTAATTCATTTATTTCACTTATTTATTTCTGTGTGCTGCTGTTATTTTAATTACTTACAGAGAGGGAACCATTGTGGTCTTTTTGTTGTTGTTTCTTTATCTGAAGGCTGCGTTAAGTGTTCTAAATTCGGAATATTTAAGCAAGCTAAAAGGGAGAAGTGGGGTTTCCCAAAATCACTCAAGGGGGAGAGGAAAGGTTGCTTTGTCAACCATGCCCTATGGTGAGTCGTTAACTGTGTGAACAATTACATTTCACTTTTAATTAATTATGCTTAAGGCTTTAATTAAATTTGGGGGTTCCCTTCTTAAAGCGGTTCATACTGACAGAGGTGCACGCGCTGGATGAGGTCGCAGCAGTCACTGAACACGCGGCGGGCGTTCTCGGTGTCCACTGTGCAGGCGAAGTGGGCTGGCGGTAGAGGCACCCGTCCCCGGGGGACAGCGCTGATTCTGAGAAACCCATCACGGACGAAGTACTTGGCCCCGATCACACGTGGGTCCTCTCCAGGCTCGGGAGTAGCATCTTCGACAGTAGTGTGATGAGCAAATTCTGGAAAGCAGTCCCCAATTTTCAATTTTCCAGAAAGGACTTTCTCAAGGAGCAGGTCTTGCTTGTGAGGAACAGAATCACAGAGATGGTGCGCAGCCATCTGTTGTTCCAGGCACTCTTGAAGAGGCTCAGAGCATCCTGCAGACAGTTGGTCTGGTTAACCTCCCGAATGACCACATTGCAGCTGCTGCTGGCCGCCACAAAGATGATGACAGTCATGTCATTGAAGCATTGGTTCCACCTGCGGCGTTCGTTGTGCTGGCCGCCCTCGTCAAACATGTGGAAGCTGACTTTGTGCGCCTGGAGCTCGGTCTCAAAGATTCCAGAAGTCAGGACACAGCAGCAAAGCAGCAGGTCCTGATCGTTGGGGACATGCGATTGATGTCAGCCTGCTTGGTGACATCAATCTTGTCCTCGAAGTACTGGGCGCAGTCAATCAGCTGGTACTCACTGGAGCGTTCCTTGCAGGCGCGCACTCCCTCTCCTCCCACAGAGCCTTGGTGTGCTCCCAGAACTCGGAGGGAAATCAAAGTCGCCCCGTTCATCACGCTCAGAGTAGTCCACTCGGAACTGGGTCTCAGGGTTGGCCAGCTCCACGGGGGTCACCAGGTTGTTCACGGCAGCCACAGTGGTTTCGATGCCTCCTTCACATTGTGTTTGATGTCCTGCACCTTGGTGGCCTCACCTTCGCTGCTGCTCCTGGCAGCCTACAGGTCCTCTTCGCTGCCCTCTCAATTAAATCAGTCAACATGCACGATCCTCATTTGCTTCACAATGGTGCTTTTACCAGTTTCCCCAGCATCTCCTCTGCCTGCCCTCCAAGTACCATGTCTTATTTATTTTGTTTTATACCTATAATTTCTAAGAGGATATTCGTTATATATAAACAGCATTTTACAAATATAGTCTGCTTATTCTTGCAATTTCTAGAACCCCATTCTGAGAATATAATTTAAATGAAAAGTTTCTACACAAAGATGTTTATGCACAGCTTTATTTAAAATAATAAAATTAGAGAACTAGTTTAAGATAGTATGGTTTATAAAACAGATAACTGTCATTATGCTAATTCCTTTTACTTTATGGAAAACATCTGATTTTGGTGTGCCAGTGTAAAAGATACTAGGACACACACACACACACACACACACACACACACACACACTTCTCCTCCCTGAAGTGATAAATTCAAGATTGGAGCGTGGGGATCAAGTCCCATGTTCTTTGAGTTCTAATAGTGAGATGAGCAAAATTAACTTTCTCCTCTGTGAGTTTAGGAGTTATTTCCTAACCACCTCAAAACATAAGCACACATTAAAGAGAAGCACACAATAAAGAGAAAATTTTTAATAACAAAAGAAAGTATTTTGACACCACCATTAACTTTTAAAAAGCAAAGCAACATTGTGAAATCAACAGTGTCATTCAGCTTCCTATATGCACACAAAACTGACCTACAGATGCTCTTGAACTCAGTGGGATACAGAAGTGATGTAGTTTTATTTTTCTCCATTCGCTGCCTTCAGACATGCTCTATTAAATTTGCTTTTCCCATCTTGTAATGACATCTTGGGCAGTCCTATTGTTTCCCAGTCACTTTTAAATATTAAGAATTTCAGTCTAGTCTATTTTAAAATCTCAATCTTGCATTCAGTTCTATAGCTTTTCCCTCAGTGGGAATGGAGACCAGTGGGCTCTCCTTCTCTATTCCCCTCTCCTTTGTTCATTTGCTTCTAGCATTTCCAGGAATGGGTAGGAAGAGAAATTACAGAAATAGATCAAAGGTGTTATTAACTGCAGCTATTGTTAATAACGTGTTGTGCTCATGTGTTATGCTCATAGCTATAAATGCTCCCAAGGGCTCCTCTATAGGTCTTTCTGCTGCTATCCTCCTCCCAAGACCAATTCTCTCAAGCGGGATATGGACCATATTACTGAAGCTCAGATGCCTTCCTTGATGTTCCTATGAACCACTAGAAAAGGGTATGTCTTTGTCCCTATAAAAAAAAATTATGAGAGTGATGGCTCAACCGGTGTGGCTTAATTGATTGGACATCATCTGGCAAAGCAAAATGTCGCTGTTTAGATTCCCGGCCAGAGCACATGCCTGGGTTGTGGGTTCAGTCCCAGTTAGGGCGCGAAGGAGAGGCAACCAATGATGTTCCTCTCTCACATCCATGTTTCTCTCTCTCTCTTTCTTTCTCCCTCCCTTTTCCTCTCTCTAAAAATAAATAAATAAAATCTTTTAAATGAAAAAATGAGATTGGAAGCCAACTTTACTTTTCAATTGCTTTCCCAAACACCCTTGAATTACCTTTCTTATTCCCACTCCAAAAAGGATCCAACTGAGTAACAAGATACTATCTCCACTTTCCTGGTCACACGCTTTCCAAAGTATGTAAAGTATTATATTGGAACCCGGCTCCATATGCTATTCTCCTGCTGAGACCAACAACTCACATTTCTACAGTTCATAAAATACTTTAAAGTGAACTTAAGAAGGCTAAAGGTTTGTACACTAAAAACATTGATGAAAGAAATTAAAGAAGACACAAATATAAAGATATATTATGTCCCTGGATTGGAAGACCTAAATTGTTAAAGTGTCCATGCTACCCAAAATGATCTATAAATTCATTGCAATTCCTATCAAAATCCCAAATGCACTTCTTATGGAAATAGAAAAAGCAATCCTAAAATTCATAAGAAACCACAAACAACACTAAATAGCCAAAACAATCTTGAGAAAGAAGAAAAAAGCTATAGGCTTCATATGTCCTGATTTCAAAATATATTATAAAGCTATAGTACTCAAAACACTATGGCATGGGAATAAAGACAGACATACAGACCAAGGAAACAGAATAGAAAGCCCAGAAATAAACCCATGCATATACAGTCAATTGATCTTTGATAAGGATTTCAAGAAAATGTGTGGAGGAAAGGATATCTCTTCAACAAGTAATATTGGGAAAACTGAATATCCACATACAAAAGAATGATATTGGATCTTTATCTTATACCACACACATAAAAAAACTTAAAATGGAATAAAGACTTAAATGTAAAACCTGATATCATAAAACTCTTAGAACAAAACATAAGAAAAAAGCTTAATGACATTGGTCTTGGCAATAATTTATTAAATATAACACCCAAAGCACAAGCAGCAAAAGCAAAAAGTAAATAAGCAGAACTACATAAAACTAAACACCTGCACAGCAAAGGAAACAGTTAACAGGGTAAAAAGGCAACCTATATAATGGGAGAAAATACTGGCAAACCATGGATCTAATAAGGAGTTAATATCTAAAATATACAAAGAACTCCTATAAATCAACTGTAAAAAATAAATAAATAACCAGCTTTAACAATGGGCAAAAGACTTGAATAGATATTTTTCCAAAGAAGACATAGAAATGGGCAACAGTTACATGAAAAGGTGTTCAACATTACTAATCATCATGGAAATGCAAATCAAACCACAGTGAGATATAACTTTCACATCTGCTAGCATGGCCAGTATCAAAAAACAAAAAACATGTTGTTGAAAACATGGAAAATTGAAATCCTTATAAACTGTTGGTGGGAATGTAAAATGGTTCAACTATTATGAAAAACAATATAGAAGTCCCTCAAAATATTAAAAATAGAATTACCATATGACCCCACAGTGCCATTTCTAGGTATTGATAAAAAAAAAATTGAAATCAGGATCTTGAAGAGACATGTGCACTGCCATGTTCATCACTCCATTATTGACAAAACCCAAGCTATAGAAATAACCTAAATGTCCATTAATGGATGAATGGGTTTATTTTAATGTAACATGTACATACAATGGAATATTACTCAGTTTTTGAAAAGAAAGAAATCTCACAATATGCAACATGGATGAACCTGGAAGACAATATGTAACACATTTACCGTATTTTTTGGACTACAAGACGCACCTAGGTTTTAGAAGAAGAAAATAGGAAAAAAAATTTTGAAGCAAAAAGTGTGGTAAAATATTTAATAACATAAATAACATAATATTTCACCAATGTAAATGTAAACAGCCAGATAAGCTACATTCGGACTATAAGACGCACCCCCATTTTCCTCCCAAATTTGGGGGGTGCATCTTGTGGTCCTAAAAATACAGTATGTACTATATGACTTCACTTACTTGTAGTATCTAAAATAGCCAAGTCATAGAAGCAGAGCATGGAAAGTGGTTCTAAGGAACCAAGGGAGGAGGAAATTGGGAGTTTCTATTCAATAGGTATAAAGTTTCAGTTATATAAGATAAATAAGTTCCAGAAATCTACTGCACCACATCCCTATAATTAATAATACTGTATTGTATACTTAAAAATTTGTTAAAAGAATAGATCTCATGTTAAATGTTCTTATCAATACTATACATTTTAAAAATCGATGGCTTTGAAATGCTGCTTGTGGCCCTCAGAGTTCCCCCCGACACACACACACGCACACACTCAGGCCACCTTTGTTTTCATATGGCCTAATTTTAACATTAATATATGTAATGATTATTTATTAAATGGTATTTTAGACAATGAGATACAATCTAATGAGACATCTTAAATTCCTCCTGCATAGAAATGGAGTTTCACTATTCCTGGTGTTATTTTATATCGCAGAAAATCCAATCACTTTTAAACATTTTCAGACTTCTTAAGTTACTCTTGACATATAATTGACCAGAAAATTCATTAAAACTTTCATTAATTTTTTACCAACCTATAAACCTTATCACTGTACTTTTTATTAGCTAAGATATAATTAACTAGTCTTGACTTTGTATTTTAGGCCCAAGTTATTTATCTGTACTATCAAGAGTTTTATATAAATTATATTTTTACTCCATCAGACTTCTTTCCACATCAGGTTCAGTAATTAGAATTCCACACTTAATATCTCATAGTCACAGTAACATTTACATCTGTCTTTTTTACCCTCAGTCTTTAAATACTAAATTGTTTGTAATCGTAACTATCTATTTTAAAGAAATCAATAGCAATAATGAGCACAAAATTGCAGTATCAAATATATTACAGACAAGCCCATTAATGAAAAAATTTGATCCTTGTTTCCTGACATTTATATCATTTACCACCAATTTCCTGCATGTAGTGAAATATAAATTAAATGTTAAGGATTCTTGACAGGTAGAAACAGTGATTAAACTATGTCATCTCTCATGAAACAAATATGGATTCACTGAATACTGCTCATATTAATCCTGCTGGCAGCTTCATACATGCCTTCTGATTTGATTTCTTTAAAAATTAGAGACCAAAACTTATAACAATAACCAATATGGTCCCTTAAATAAAATTTTGGAAACACTATAAATTGCTTTGCTACAATGATGCAACACAAATTCTAAAAAGAAATAAATAAAATGGAGTGTGGGAGCTTTGCTCAAGCTAAGAATTCACTTAAGTAAATAATTTCATCAGTTAAGTTTGATCTAATATATTACCCAAAATATTTTCCTGAGATTTAAAAATTTGAACTTAAGAGTTTAAATGGGAATTATCCGCATTGTTCTAATTTTTTTTCTTTTTTTGCTTACAGCATTATAATCAGTATTTGCAGACAATGTCTTCATATGAAACATCTAATGTAATTTTAATGAGGTCTTTCAAAATAAAAACCTTTAAATAAAATGTACTTAGATTGAGAAAATGTGTGAAGTCAAGATAAACTTTTCTGAAGAACTGGATGCTACATAAAAACTAGGAAGTAAAATTTGCTCTCATTAGAAAGGAACTGGGAAATATTTCAAAATAGTTCAGAAGAGCCTTCTTTTAACAATGCCCAGTTGCATGAATTTAATGTGATATGTGTCCACTTGGTATCAATATAAACACTGTATTATGTATTACATTCAATATTTTTCCATCTTTCAATTTAAAATATATCCATGGTATTACTATATTCAAAGATTATAAGACACAGCAGAAAAGTCAAAGCTAAGAGTATATTCTAGTATATAACAACACAAATACTTTACAGAGAAGTATTTTTTTTTTGCCAAAGGCACTAAAATCCAAAATTATAAGGATGAAATTAGTCAATAGAAATTACCTGAACTAAGAAATTCTTTAAGTATCTTATATAGTGAATGTGAACAAAATAGATCTTTGAAAAAGAGAAAATTGTTAACATTTTTAAGCCTTCAAATTAGATAAGCCAGAGACTTTCTAACATTCTTTCCCTAAAGAATATATGCACCCCTATGTTCATTGCAGTGTTATTTACAATCACCAGATTTGGAAGTAGCCCAGTGTCCAGCAGTAGATGAGTGGACAAAATGACTATGGAACATTTACACAAGAGAACACTACTTGGCCATAAAAAGAGAAGAAAATTTTATGCTTTGCAACAGCATGGATGGACCTGGAGAACATCATGCTAAGTGAAATAAGCCAGTCAGAGAAAGACAAATACCACCTGATTTCACTGATGTGTGGAAGCTAACGAACACAATGAACTGACAGGCAAAGCAGAGGCAGACTCACAGATGGAGAGCAAGCTGACAGCTCAGTGGGGCTGCGGAATGGAGGGGCCAAGCAAAAAAGAAAAGGAACTCATGGACACGGACAACGGTGTGGTGATTCCAGGGAGCAAGGGGTGGGTGGAGGTGGAAGAGGGTATAAGCAGAATAAATGATAATGAATCAATACAATAAAAAATAAACTATTAAAATAAAATAGCCCCAGCTGGTATGGCTCAGTGAACTGAGTGCCAGTCTGTGAATCGAAAGGTTGCCAGTCCCATTCCCAGTCAGAGTATGTGCCTGGGTTGTGGTCCAGGTCCCCAGCTGAGGGCGTGCAAGAGGCAACCAATTGATGTATTTCTTGCACATTAATGTTTCTCTCCCTCTCTCCCTCCCTTCCCCACTCTCTAAAAACCAAATAAATACAATGTTTATACATATATACTATATATATATATATATAAAAGAATCCTTATAATTTTAGATCAACCTGGGAAGTGAGGATTTTTAAATTAGTGTGTGATAGAAAGTGAATGTGGAAATTTGCATGTGAATGCCTCATATTTAATATATTTTATCAATCAGAAAACATGAATTCAGTACCTATAAAAGGTAAAGTATAAAAATGTGTACAACAAATAAATTTACAAGAGCTTATAATGCTTTTAAATATGTATACATATATACACATATTTATATACATACATATGTAACTACAAACACAAAGCAAAACAAATATGTTATGAACTGAATCTTTGCATGCCCCCCTCAAATTCACATGTTAAAGCCTTAACCCCCAGGGTCGCTATAGTTAGAGGTATGGCTATTAAGGAAGTGATTAAATTTAAATGAAGTCATAAGGGCGGGGCCCTGATTTGATAGCACTAGTGTTCTTCTGAGACACCAGAGAGTTCATTCCCTCTTACTTCGGGTTGTGCACCCAGGAAAGACCATGCGAGGATGTAAGTCAGGGAGAGGGTGCTCACCGGAAACCAAACCCTACCAAAACTTGATCTGGAACTTTGAGCTTCCAGAACTGTACGAAAATTATTTTCTGCTATTTAAGCCATGCAATCTGTGGTATTTCTTATGTCAGCCCATATAAACTAATAAAAAATGAATGCCAAAACAGTAGCAGAGACTATTTGTGCTGGGCAAGAATATGTGGGAGGAATAAGATATCACAGACATGAGGAGGAAGAGAATACCATCTAAGAAGTAGGGACCCTATCTGGAAGGATTAGGATGTGGAAAACAGGGTAAATGGTAAAATGAGTGCAAATTATAAAAAATGGAACATATTCAGGAGACAAGTACCCATCAGTCCCAAGAAGAGGTTGGGAGAGTTCAATCACAGTGATAAATAAAGGCAGAAGATAAAATAAGCAAACACTTCTCTTGCAATTCAGGAGATATTCCCTGGGTAAGAAAAACTCTATCCATTTAAATAGTATGTGCTTGTGGGATGTCACTGTATCATGGAGCTGGAAAGAAACAAAAGTTTCTTAACACAATTAAGTGGCCCCATGTCCCTAATGGGTAAGAGCAAGGCAAACCTGCAAATAGAGAAGAAATCCTTCCACACTATTGGACAGACTACCTTGTCCAAAACAAATAAGCAAGCAAATAAATAAACATTTAGTTTCTCTTGAAGGGATGTGTTTATCCAACTAGATCATCAAGCAAGGACTCTGGTAGGGCCACGGGAAGAGCAGACAGGGATTGTAGAATTCATGTGCACCCTTCCTCATAAAATAAAACTTACTATGTGCCTGGAGCTGTGGACAGCACAGAAGTGAACATCAACTTTCATCCAACTGAAGTCCAGGGTCTTAAAACTGAGAGCTCAGAGAGAAATCAAGAATCCCATCTACTCTCATGGAAAGGAGGGAGTATTCCCAGAAGAAAGATTTGTGCAGAGTCACTTGAAGAGCTAGTTAACAGTAGCATCGAAGTGAGGCAGAACTTCAACTCTAGTGTCATTTCTTTCTGAGAATGCCCTAACTTTGCATAAATATCTTTGCCAAAGAAGAAGCAGCATAGTCAGGGTAAAGGGAGAGATGGTTATTCCACTGCATTTATTTCGGCTTCTAGCAGAGCTGAGGGGCTTTGTCACTTTCAGTCACTACTGACTATAACCAGTCAGTGAAAGAAAAATCTTCAAGAAGAAAAGAGGCAGGAAAAGCAAACTTTTCGCTGCTACCGAGGTGTATTAAAAGGCTGCCCTGGGAAGGGCCACAGGGCAGAGGGGCAGCAAATCTCTGTCGCAGTAAGTTAAACAGGTAATTTGGAAACCAATGTGACAATTTTTAAGCAATTATTAAATAAACACTGCATCGAACCAAAATGTTCCACTAATAAATGCTCACAATTCCACAAAGGCATGATAAATCTTCGTGCATTTCTCCCATCGAAGCAACATGTCTTTAAAAAATTCCCCTTTGTACTGATTATTCTTCCAAATACAGTAGCTAACTAGGTGAGTGTCAGCTCTAATTGGATGATGGTTTGGAGACTTCAAATCATCCGGAGGTTAAATAATGTAGCATAGAGCCTATGTTATTCAAAGGGAATGTTTTAATACAGTGGGAGAAATGCAGAGACACAGCAGCTGTGTGAACTCTGGCAGGCATGCTGCCCTGAAGAAGCCCCAACATTGTCTCCAATACCTTAAGTTCGGCAGTTTTAATTCCCACCTCTGTGGGATGTTTGACAGTCCATTCATTTAGAGCGCTTCAGGGATGCACAGGTGACTCAAGTTCAGATAGCTATTTTAAGGATATGTCGCTTCTGTTTATTTTTTAATGCTAAGAAGAACACACTGAATGAGACAGAGGAAGACCTTTTGCACATAAAAGAAACTGTTCTTTCAAAAAGGAGAATGTTTTGACATTTAGAGACTGAGCACTTCTTTGGGGGACAGACTTCCTTCAGGTTGAAAAATGAATTGGGAGCAAAATTAAACAGAACCCAAGCACAGAACACAAGTTCGGGTCTTAAAATACACAAGGCTATAAAGCAGAGATCTAAGCTAACTATGAAACCTTTCCATATGATTTACTGCCATGCCGTCAATATGCTTCTACATCTAAGCTGTTAAAGGTGTTTATGAACTTCATGTTGATTTAAATTAGAAACATTAGCAAAAATTCAAGTTAACAAAGATAACAAAGGAGACTACACTCTTCCCACCAGACAAAAATATGGAAGATACACGTCTCCAATACTACCCACAGTATTTTTCCCAAGTAACCATAGTGGGGTTAGTGGTCAGTTGTCAGCGACTACGGGTGCAGTTGGACTGATTCAGGAGGTAAATGAAAAGATGAGCGGATGAGCCAGGCCCTTTGTGGGTGAGGGGATAGACGGCTGGAGGGAGGAATGAGGAAGATCAAAGGCAGCAAGGGTAGCAAGTGAGGATTCAAGTAAATCATAATGACCAATAGCTACATTCTTAGGAAAAATATGTCTATTAAAAGTAGTTCATAGGATTTTTTAGAAGTTAATATAGCATTTCTATTTTGGAAAAAAACTGATGTACTTAGTAATATAAAAAGAACATTACCAAGAATAAATTAGCAGCTCTTAAAATATTATGTCTTATGTTCCAAACTAACATTTTCATATTTCAATGGAAAATGACTCATTTTGTCACATTAAAGATCATAATTCAAAGTAAAAAAAATATGTATAGAAATTATATTGAGCTTCCCAGTATTTGAAGATAAAGCAAGATTCATTGAAATACCAAAATATCATCTGCTTCACAGAATCAGTTCTTGAAGTCTAAACAATTAATTGCTCAGATACGAAAGGCTCAGCACAATTTTCTTTCTCTCTGATTTTTGCATCCCATTTTTCCCATACCACTTTTTCCTTGAGCTCTTAACTTACATCCTCGTTATAGTTATCACGCCCAAATGAAAAGTCCATTCTGCCAAGTCTTTTTTCATAATCCATATTTCTCTGCTCTGCCCTTTAGTTTCTCTCCCAACAGCCTAGTCCAAGCCTTCTCAGAGTTCCCAGCATTCCCCATTATTCCACTGGTTTGCCCTTGGAGGCTGGGAAGTTACGAAGGGAGGATGGGGGAGAAAAGTTTCTGATTCTCCAGGGAGCAACAAGGTTGTCCACGTCCTGCACCTACCCCCTCCAGAATCACTCTCTTCAGAATCACAGCTCACATGTTTCATTCATGCGACACTCTTAATCATCTTTGTCAAGAGTCATTTTGATTATATCATACCCTTTTTTAGAAGTTTGCAGTCACTTTCAATTGGCATTTTAGTCTAATTGGAACAGACAATCTTTTAGATTCTTAAAGAATAGTGTCTCAAATACATAACTCCTAGTTTTTCAGGAATATTTTAAGCGGGCCATGTTAGCACTTTTTCTATCTGAAGATGTTTTTATTTTCCCCAGCAAATCACATGCAATATCATTGAAGGCTTAGGCATTTAACTCAATTAAAATATAAATGTTAGATGCTTCCTATTTTTTAAAAACAAGAGGTTATAATGGAAATGTTCACTTCTCTTGATATGAAAGACATTTGCAGAAAAGTAGAGATTTCCTTTGAATGAGTAATTAAGTTTTTAAAATACACAAATTAGTTCTCATTGAATTACAAGCTGTCATGTTGAACAGTCACTTTGTTCTGACATTTTTACATTGGCAAATTATATTTCTAGAAAAAAATGAGTGTCTAGGGATAGCATTTTATCACTGTCTTTGTTAAGTATTGGGAAAAAATTCTGCCTAAAATTGTATGTGTGTGTTTTATCAAAAATCCAATATGTTCGAGAGCATTAAGAAGCAAAAAATACTTTTTAATATTCAGTAGTCATTTTTAGAAATATATTTTATATTGTAAGTATAAATTTTCACTTATTTTTTTTCTTATTTTGAAACTAACTTTCATCAAATATGAAAAGCATTACATTCATATGATGAATTGCTTCCTTGGTAAGAGCACAGAAAAAATGAAACCAGGTTCAGGAGAACAGCTTTGGACTGTCTACACCAAAGTGCTATTTCCATACCGCAAATACACTTGTTTCTCTTTGTGACGTGTTCTAGTTATCTGTTGCTGCATTACTGCCACTCCAAATTGAGTAGCTTAAAACAACAAATTTAACAGTCACTTCTTTTGCTTACGAATATGAAATGTGAAGCAGTGACATCGCATCCCTGCCTCATGCAGCAGTAGCTGGGGGCGGGGAGCGAGCAGCAGAGGATTTCCCCACCAGGGATGGAACCGTCAGAAGGCTCACCACTCACACAACCAGGGGCGATGACGGCTGGGAGATGAACGGGACTTTAGCTACAGCGATCGGCCAGAACACCAATATGCGGTCCTTTCGGTGGCTGTTTGGCTTTCTGACAGCATAAGAGCGACATCTGAGAGCGAACGTCCCAAGAGAACAATGTGAACATTCATGACATTTTTTATGACCTGGCCTCTGAAGTCACACAGCATCACTCAGCACCATGTGCTTTACATGTTAAGGCAGTTAACTGCGGTCTTCCCAATTTAGAGGGAAGAGACAGGAGCCTTACCACCGATGGAGGACTTGTCAGCTGCACAGTGCGGAAACTGCGTGTGAGGTGGGATATGCTGTGACGACCATCTTTGGGAAACAATCTGCCGTAAGGCTGTACCTAAATGGGCAATTTCAGAAGCTGTAGCTCTGTTGTATTATGTTTCATAAAATACTTCTTAAAGCTGCCAAATCCCTCCAGCAGGGGGAAGTTTTATGAATTTAACTTTGGGTACGATAGGAATAGTTTTTAGGGTCAACACTACCCAAAAAGCCTTCCTTCTGATGAAAAGCACACTTATCAAACTATTTTTGCTTCATTATGTTAGGAGCTTAGGGGTGGAGTTAGGCTACCTTATTATCACTCTTTGCGGAATATACAATTAACTCCTTTGATTCATCCAAAAGAAATTCATTATATACTTGCAATAAGAAACAAACTGTCCTTGGCTGGCCTAACCTTGTAGCTTAAACCAACCAGATGGCTCCTCTGTCTCAACATCCAATCATTCTGAGCCCTGGAATCTTTGCTTTGTTTCCAGTCTTAATCACTAACATTGCCCCTTTCCAAACTGTGTCATGACCTATTCTCATCCCCAGAACCCTTGCTCCAGCCTCTTGACTGGAGTCTCATACCTGTTGCCTCTAAATATAATGTTACATAAGACAAATCTATCTCATTTTGTGGGTCATTTTATTGCATATCATTCCCATTTTTCCTCGGGCTACACCTTCTTCCACTCCTCCAGACAGCAGGCCTCTGCCACTCTGGCACCCAGCACACCAGCTCTGCAAGCCCCCCTTGGTGCCAGCTCAGGAAGCTGCCGTTTCTGGGGCCAGGGGCAACTGGAAGAATGATGCTCCAACCATGGAGAACACGAGCGTGAATTACACAGATGCTCACCTCCACCAGTTAAGCATCTAGTTGAAGAAATACCTACACATGCAAGCAACTAAATATAATACAGAGCAGAGTAAAATGAATGCTATGAGAGAAATAGAAGCCACTTCTCTGTATTATTTGAAAATTCAGATAAATAAACAACTGCTAAATTTTCCTAGAATAACTTTTGGTGCTAGCAAATAATCATATATAATAAGCATAGCTCAATCAATGTGTTCCCAGTTCAAGCTGGGTGGTTGGTTATTTAAAAGGAAGAGAGAGGCAGTGGTTGCTAAGCACCATAGAAAAAATGGTGACCTAGGCCTGGGTGTGTCTTAACAATGAATGACAGTTCCCACTCTCCCAACCTAGATGTTCCTGTGTCGGTGATGGCATGGTGCAGTGTCACTTAGATTTCTAACCAAGAAGATAGATGCCAAATAGTTCACCACATGCAATTTTGTCACTGATAGCTCTGCTGAAGCAGAAGAAACGAGTGTGGCAGGTGCTTGGAGATATACAACATTCCCGTGGGAACACATCTCACCTCACTTACACTTGAATATGTGGTGACACGCAGGTCTAACAGTGGTCAGGAGTTACTGTCTGGGCTGTGGTGCCCTATATAAAAACTCCCACTTGCTTATTTGGGGTATTATTTAAATGTCCTCTATTCTAAACACTTTCTTTGATCTTTTCTTTTTATTCAACAAGTTTGAGTCCCTGAAATTCCAAGATATATTTTGGCACAAGACAAAAAGAACTGAATAGATTAAATATTTTCTGATTCTCTTTTAAACTTTGGAGTAAACACAAGTTAAAAGTTATTGTCAATACCCTGTGACTGAATTAAAGGTGCAGAATGCGTTTTTATGTGCACTTCAGAAAGAATATTTGCAACAAACATCCTTTAGATTACATAGTTGAACTTTTTGGCACATTTTTCCATTATCAAAAATTTTAGGCCAAAATCATTTTTATGTTTTATTTTTAATTGCTGGAGAAAGCCTTGAGCATTTCAAAAAAAGTAAGATTTAAAAAAAGAAAAGAAAAACAAAATAAACTTCTCTTTGTAGAAACGAATGCTTTGAAGGTGGATGACTAATTTGGGGGAATAAATACTCATTACATACAACGGTGGGCGGTGGTTTCTTCCGTCTGTGGACTTTTTGGTAATCAAAGCATGATTTTACTTCTTTGTCTTATATAATCCAATATAAATTATTTGAAATATTTGAAATGTCGGTAAAGTTTTAATAAACCTGAAACCATCACAGGAACGAATTTTGAATACTGCAGTCCTTAAGGCAGAATATGGTGGCGGTGTTTTGTGCCCTGACCGCTGCCAGTCAGCCGTCATTCCCCTGGGCCCCTGGCCCCTGGCCCCACCACAGGCAATATCTCCTGAGAAAGAATCTGAGTATGAACTCTGCACTCTGGTCTGCGAATGGGAAGTAGATCAAGTTTTTCTTGTCATCCTTTTCCACTGGCTGTCTCAGCAGGCATCGTGGATGCCTTCTGTCAGCAAAGTTGGCTCCAATCTGGGCTGGACCACAGTTCTGGAGCCCTGCTCCCCCTGGCCCCACTCCATAGTGTGAGCAATTAGTTGAGACTCTCCAGATTCCATCCTCAAATGAAGGTTACTAATCTTCCTTTCTAGCGCTCCAGTTGCCTGTTGGGACTTCAGTAATCACTTATTAAATTCTATCTTGATATAAGAGGGCCCTTGGAGTACCCCTTTATAGGGATCTAAGAACTACCAAAGCAAATACTCTTTTTAAATAAGACACTCTTCAGTCACCGGCTCTCCCTTGAGGTGGTTGCTGGCTACTAGATATATCTTATATCTATATAGTTATAAAATAGGCTGCTGCAACCTGATTACATACAGCAGGATACATTCTGACATCAATGCTGTATTTGAAATCCAAGTATATGTTTAGTTTCAAACCTGGCATTTGTTTTTAAATTGATGGGTCTCTTTTACTGAGCAGCCTGGCCCCTATAAGACCTCCACTGTGATCATACAGCTCAAATCCTCAGCTGTGGTTACCCAGATGGCTTGGCACCCAGATGCCTAGTCACTCACAATAAGAGTCAGGATTATATCAGCCAGGCCCATGAAACAACATATACTCACCAGATTATTTTTCCTCCATCTAACAAGCTTGGGCCAGTATTTTCTAGAAAATGTAGATTCTCAGCACATTCTCATCTCCCTCTGCCTATCATCATCCCATACCAAGCATTGCCTGGAGGGTCAGCTATGCGCATCATGTCGCTCCCTTTTTGATCTTGGCCGATCCCCTTTCTTAAGTGTTATTTTTATGCTACAAGTCTGCGTCTCAATGTAAAGAAGCACTCGGTGCATAAGTACCTGATTCCAGCTGCACATGTAGAACCGAACATATTTCCATTCTGAGTAACGCTGGTATGCAATTTCTGCCTAGCAAGGGTAAAATGGGAGCAACGTATACATGGTTCCTTCACTCATACGGTTGACTATCTAGAGCCTAAGAATGAAGACAGAAAAACAAAGGAAGGAACAAAGGAAGTACAAAAGAAAGAAGAAAGGTAAGGTGGAAGGGAGGGAGGGAGAGCAGAAGGAAAAAAGGAAGGAGACAATAGTATAGAAGAGTGTAGGAGCTGCAAGTCTTGAGATGCTCTCAGTGAATGACATGAGCTTTGATCAGGTGCTGAAATGTAAGAAGTGCCAAATAAAGTCACTTTTCTCCCTAAGAGCTCACTTCTCCTTTTGCCATTGTGCTGGAAATCCCCAAATTAATCCTTTGGTTAACAATCAAATTGCCCAGTATATAGTACAAATTTAATAAATAATGAATGAATGTTGTAACAGGAACTTTTTAGCTCCTGTCTTTCACCAGATTTCATCCCCAAGGGCATAAGCCATGGATTTGGGAATTTTTTTCTAGAACACCATACAAGCTCCCAGGGGAACAGCCTCAATGCATGCTCACAAATTTGCTCACAGCCAACTGAGCTGAAGATAACCATTTATTCTGATTTACCAAGCTGGGCTTTAATAATTTAATGTGAATGAGTAACCATCTTCTAACATGTCTACTTACATAGATGGAAAACTAACGGCTATCCCATAAAATCCTACAATATCAAATTCTGGCAACCACATTCAATGCTGACCTACTTATATTATTGGCCTTGTTAAAAGAAAAAAATCAAAACAGATGTGCCTTTATAATTCATTCCTCTTAAATGAAATAGATTTAGTAACTGAGTTTCAACTACAGTGCTAAGGAAGAGTCATTACATTTGTGGCTTTCCAATCTTTAGATTTTAGATATAGAGATTAATTTTATGGAAGAGGGTCTCAGAAAGTGAAGGGTAAACATTTCAAACCATCTGTGGGCCAGTTAGCAGCACTTGATGAACTGCATTTAGAGTTCTTAGCAGTTCTTGGTTATAAAGGGAACTATTCAGTCATTCACTGAATGAATATCTGAGGGTCTGAACATATGAGAGAGAATAGATGGCTGACCAAAAAAAAAAGCTATTACTCCCTATAAATCCAAAATCAGTGGCAATTGATTTCATGAAACAGTAATTGTGTACCTAGTGTACATCAAGTCCTATGCTGTTAAGCAGACTGGCAAACCATCAATTGCAACACAATGTGATAAGCCTTATAATAGAGATATGCAAATGATGCTAACAGAATGTGAAAGAAAAATCAAACTGCTTCACAATGACAGGAATAGATTTGTTGTTGTTTATTTCTCTCTGTGTGCATGTGTTTAATCTTGTATTGAGCTCTTATTACATTCTAGGCACTAAACTAAGTACTTTTCAGGAATTCTAATGTACTTACAACCCTAGGAAGTAAACAACTATTTTCCCCATTTCAACCTTGTATATGTGAAGGAAGGATGGAGGGAGTAGTGAGAGAAATGTGGGGTATTAAATCTAACCAGGTAAAAAGGACAAGGCAATGAATGGACTTGTACCTCCTGAAGGCAACAAGGAGCTACTGAGGAATTTTTATGCCGTATGGTAACGTCGTCTCCTTTCCTCTTACAAAGAGCTCTTTACCTTCATGTTAGCTTGGAGGGGATATAGCCTTCAGGAGCTTTCTGCAGAGAAGCTTTCCTGGGTCACAAACATTAGGCAGAGATAGCATTATCCACAGCCGTGATAGAGCAAGTCACATGAGGAAGCAGTGGGAGCTCTGATTGAGATACCTTTACCAAGGCAAGGTAGCATGCCCAGCCATCACGTCAATAACTCTAAATGCACTATTTCAAGCGTTGGCTCATTCATTCAATGGCACTGTTTTTCTGCTGATGCTATGTTTTAAGCATGGGAGAAGCAATGACTATCTATAAAATGCATTACCAGTTTATTCCTGACAAATTTCTTACTCAGAGTAAAAAGCAGAGTTGTAGCCAAGGCTGAGCGTTAAGTAAAAGAACAAACACACAACCACCACCACCCTTCACACAAGGCTCTGCTTGATCTAATGCATGTAGATTCTGTGTTATGTATCATTATGATTAGAATATACTAATCTCAGCTTCCTTTCACACACTGAGTAGTGAGCTAATGGCTTGAGTATACTGGTTCCTTATCCCAGGTGCAGATTAGAAATCTGAGCAACTTTTTAAAAACGTTCAAGACCTCAACTTAGACCAATTCACTCAGAATTGCTCTGGGCAGGGCCTATATATTGGTATTTTTTAAAAATGCCCCCAGGTGATTCTGATATATAATCAGGGTTAAAAACTATGAAGTCTTAGGGATGCACAAGCTGCTGACTACAGTGTGATGAATTTCAATTCTTGCCAGGGTAAAGGTCCCCTTTAGGCCTTCAGAGTCCTTAATACAATCCATTGCCCTATGCCCTAAACAAATTACTTGTTTGCTTGTCTCAGCATACCTGTCAGGACATATACAAAGGTGAAGACCAAAGTAACGCAGAAGATGTCAAGATATGCTATTGAATCCCAGGTGCTATGGCTGGCCCACCATATCCATTTGAAAAATTGGTTTTTAAACTCAGTTCTCAAAGAATTATATATTTGCTCATATATTTTACTTACAGAAAGAATATGTTACCTCCAAAAGAGCAACGGTGATTGAATTATTTATAAAACGGTATGCTTCTCAAGGAAACTATTAAGAGAGAAACTGGAGCCTTTGCTCTAGACAGTGGGTTTTTTTTTTTCACAAATCAAAGTAGACACTGTTAATACAGCTAAATATAATAATAATACCAATAGTACTAAAAGACAAGTTATTATAGAAAACAAATCTAGGTATTAGCTAATGCCTTTCTTATTGATCTGAGCTGTTCCAGTCAACACCCACAACGACTCAACTTTTATTGCAGGATCTGAGTGTTATATGTGCTGCTTTCAATTAATCCTGGATCTTTTAAGGTGGAACTAAGCATCCCTAAGGAATAACTTGTGGCTGTGAAGCTTTCAGGACAATGTGGTTCAACACCCAGAGCATATCTGCACCTGACAAACAAGAATCTTCTCCCCGACTGCTTTCTGGAAACAGGAGCAGTCTGTAGTGCTTCTTCCACCCCTATCAGGTGAGTAAATTCTAGGATTAGAGGCATCCCTTCTCCATGACAAAAGAAGATGGGTGCAGTAGATGAGGCATAACATGGTTTGCTTATAAGAAATCACAGGATAAAGCCCTTATTCAGAGAATAAATGGTAAGGAAGCAATTTTCCACTGTCAATCTTACAAGGAGTGGGAGTCTTCCACTTTCAAAAGCCTTTTTAGAAACCATCTCTAAGACAAGTAAATGTTTTCCAGATACAGCTCAGAGTCATAAAATACCATACAAAATGCTAAATTAAAAAAAAAAGAGAGAAACTACATACTCCAGCTCATATAATTATGAAGCAACATGGGGGAAAAAAGATTTTAAAGGGTTTTTTAATAAAAATTGCAATTACATTTATTATTCACTCTTTTCTATGTTGATCAACTGAATCATGATATAAAGCCCAAGAACTTAATATTTTCTAAAAGAGCTGATTGCTTTCCTGAACAGGATCCAATGTGAAGAAAAAAACCTCTGGCATCCACACTGAACATATACTAACAGACCATTACTTCACCCAGATTACATTGCTGGGTGAAATAATCCCTTTAGGACATTTTGATTAGATGCTAGTCTAAAAGGTCTTAAAGAGTACTGAAAAGACCTATAAGAAATATGAGGCATTTCTTTTCACTTATCTCACCATCAAACTATCATCAAGTTTTAAATCCCCACCTAATTCACGAGGCTTTGCTTGGCAAATTAAATGACGAAAGTCTACTGGTTTTTGGTGGTGACTCATAAAGCACAGCTAACTTATACAACAGAACTTTTTCCAGTTTTTTATTCTCAAAATACAAGAATGCACCACTCGGGATCATTGAAGATATAATGAAGACTTTCTTTAAGTTGGTGTTTTAGTATTGTTAAATCACTAGGAGTTCTGTTTCCAAGAGAAAATACATATACTAATAATAAAAAGGGATTTCCATTAATATGAAGAAAATGCAGCAGATTTTCAATCAGGAATAACTTCTCTGTTTCCTTTTCTTGAGGACAGAGATCCTATCAGCAAGGCAAGCAGCTCTGCCTTCCAAGAGCCTAGTCATGTCAGGGATAAGACGCATACACGTAATAGAAATTACTGACAACCGGCTGTATATTCTGTTTTGCTGATAGGGTTGCAATAACCAGAGAAAACGGTAAAAGTTATCCCTATGTAAGGGAAGTGAACTACGTGTTGATATTTAAGCATGTTTAATACTTACAAATGAATTTGGACTTACTGAAGTTGAAAGTAAGCAATAATTATTTCCTGTCAGTAAATACTCACAGGATAAAAGTAAAGAACAAATAATAACACCATGGTACTCTCTATATGCAGATTTGGGAAAAAGTAGGTTCACAGTTGTCCATGTGGAAAGTAATAACAGTAATTAATAAATAAAATACAAGAATAAATTCTGTATTTTGCACATAAACTATAAACCTACTTTTGCCCCACCCTCCATAGTGGCATCACCAGAGAACGTACATTTTATACTTTTTATAATGGACTTAATGTTGGAAGTTTTCAGAACTGAAAGTACTGAAAAATGAGGTTTCTAAGTTTATTCACTCTCTAATGCCACTGACTCCTTGTCAAAAGCAAAGAACAGACAGGCACCTAGCACTCTCTGGTAGGATAGAGAGACCCTTGGTTAGCCCATCTGGAAGCGCCGGATTCTGTTCTCTGGGAGAACCTTCCACCGTCCTTTGCGGCCTCTGACTTGACTCGCTGGGAGGTGCTTCTTTGCTCGTTCTTCCCCAAGGCCATACCTCAGATGCACATTGAGAACATGCACAGTCCTTTGCAGCTTGTGGCCTGCTGGTTTAGATGGTAGAGAGGGGAGTGAGAAGGTCGTACAGGCTCTTTGCAAGGGGCTGAACTGGCTTTCATAAAACAGACTCCTTATTTATTTGGGGGGAAATCCCTCAAACTTTTAGAATTCCAATCTATTTGCTTCACATCAATTTCCTGTGCATATAAGCCAGGCCAAAAAACCTCATCTAGAAATGTATTTTAAGCCTGGAATTCTGATTTTACATTTACTGGCTTCGTACAATAACTATTCCCCTCTCCATCCCTTGAAGGCCATGGATAAAATAGGCTCCGGTGGGAAGGCAATCTCTAAATGCAATCTTTGCTGCTTTACTGGATCTCATTTTCTCTCACAGAACTCCTACTGGAAGGTGCTTGAAAAGGACAATAAAAACATGATGTATTCAAGTTACCCATGTCCCCTGAGCTAAGAGAAATGTTAAACTTAATTGCTAGATCATGTGTTCTAATCTGACATGTGTCAGAGAGAATCTGCTTTTATCAAATGGGCTCTTTCTCTGTATCTTTAAATATACATATTATCTGGATTGAAATTATTCTTTAAACTGTTCCATGTCCCTTTTTTAAGTACAAGTGTACTATATTATAATATGAATAGATACTCATTATACACAATTACATAAAAAGATAAGAACATAAATTTTTATATATAGTCTCATTACATCTATGTTGGGGAGAACTTGATACATAGAAAAGAAAGCTAAGAGTAAAACACCAAAATTTTAATAATTGTAATCAGAAGATAAGATTATGGGTGTTTTCCTGCTTTTCTCTGTTTTCTAAGTTTGTTTTTATTTCCACTAGTTATTAATTAATAATAAAAATAAATGTCACAGATAAGTCCTATTATTACTAGGAAAAATCAAAATACATTATAGTACAATCAAGATCTTGCTTAATTTTTGTTATTTTTCTTATAACATTTGTTCAGGGAAGCAGATATATAGAATGTAGTCACTGAAAATACTAAGACTAATATTAAAATTCATCAGAGTCACTGCACCATCTATTGAAGAGTTAGGATAATGGAAATATGAAAATATTTGTGTGTAACAGCTTATAATCTTAAAATATGAATTAAAATATTATTTGGGAAAAAAGAGTACAGGTTATAAAATCAAAATTAATAGCACATTTTAATAATTAATACCAGGACAAAATTTGTTTATTTTTACAAAGATCAGAAATACTTTTTAAGTATTTAAAGATGAAAAGTTTAAGACATCTTAAAATGAAAGTAGTGAAATAAACTCTGCAAATAAAATATTAAAATGAACCTGCTACATGCTAAGTAAAGTGGAAAGATAAGCCTCAAGTCAGGAAAAAATATTATGACAAAAATAAAGCACAAAGGAGTACCACGAAAAGATATATTTTAAAATTCTACAAATTAATAAAAACATGGACAAAAGTTCAATAAGGAGAGGCAGGAATGAATAGAGAATATGGAAAAGACATTGCAGAAGCGGAAACAAAAATGTATATGTATTTATAAAAAGATGATCAAAATAATGTATAATCAAAGAAATTCACTTTAACAAACAATGAAATACAATTTTATTCTAACTTTTTTGACAAAAAATTTTGTATCTGGCAATACTTTATTACTCAGTCTTTTTTTATATTTAACTCTTTCATTGCCAAGTGTCAGTGAGGATAAGAAGCAACTGTTACTGCCAAGTG
Source organism: Micronycteris hirsuta (assembly GCA_004026765.1). NCBI lineage: Eukaryota > Metazoa > Chordata > Mammalia > Chiroptera > Phyllostomidae > Micronycteris > Micronycteris hirsuta. The sequence continues at coordinate 111,483 of PVJI01003538.1, forward strand.
AGAAAGCAAACTGGTACTATGTATGATTTGGAGAACAATTTTGGCAATGTCTAGTAACAATTGTACAAATACAACAAGCTGAAATAGGGCCCTCAAAACAACAAGAAATGTTGCAGAAGATATAACAAACAAGCTTTGAAAAGCATAGATACATCATAAGAAAGTAAGGTAAATACTTGGGAACAAAAAAAAGACGGAGAATTGAAAACTAGAATCATGAGTCACTAATGTGGCTTTCTGGGCAGCTCTTCCAATCCCTATGAATGCAAATACTTGGATCTTCATGACAACAAGACATCAGAACAAGAGGTCTTTGGCTTATGGAACTTAGAACTGGAACTTAGAACTGGCTTATAGAAACTGGAACTTAGATGCCCTGTTCTTTCACCCCATACTCCACCAACACACTCAAACAAACATATATGCAACAGGCATGTAAAGTGCTGGTATTCTAGAGGCTTACACCTTTAGTGAAAAGGTAAAATAAACATAGATCCACTCATCACCATTGGGAAATAAATATAGTTTATTTTTGTATGGACTCTGGGTAGAAAATTATCTTCTCTAAGAAGTTTTAACATCAGGTCTGGGCTGTCTATAAGTTCAGAATCTGAATGTGCACTACCACATGGCCTGAGTGTCCCTGACTTAAGGAATGAATACGGAAGTGGTCTAGGCAGGGTGCATGGCACAGACAAAAGCAAAGCTTCCTAGAAGGAATATCTTAGATCTGTCACTAGGCTTTTTCCGAAAAGATTGTTTACAGAGTTATAAGTATAATCACCTTGCAAACCCTAAGGGATAAAAAGCGACCTGGAGCTACTAGTAGCAGAGCTATTATCACCCGTAGGGAGACAGGATTAGGGAAGAGAGGAGATAGATGTGGGAATCTGGAGAGAATTGAATACAGAAGATCATCTTTTTTTTTTTTTAATACTTTTTTTTTAATTTATTTTTAGAGAGAGGGGAAGGGAGGGAGACAGAAAGGAAGAGAAACAGCAATGTATGGTTGCCTTTCACATGGCCCTCACTGGGGACCCGGCCCACAACACAGGCATATGCCCTGACGGGGAATCAAACCAGTGACCCTTTGGTTCCCAGCCGGCGCTCAACCCATTGAGCTACACCAGCCAGGGCCAGAAGGTCATCTTGAGTGAAGCAATGACCTTCACTTGAGAACACCAACAAGGTGTACATAATAGAGACATTAGAAGAATGTTTTTTATATCACTTTGGTAAGGACAAAAAAAGATACATTTTAAATGTCATCAACAGGACAATAAATTAATAAACTGTGGTATAGCAATCCATTTATTGGAATATTGGATAGCAGTTGCAATAAATTGTAAAAGTTGCCCGGCTGGTGTAGCTCAGTGGATTGAGCGCGGGCTGGGAACCAGAGGGTCCCGGTTCGATTCCCAGTCGGGGCACATGCCTGGGTTGCAGGCCAGGTCCCCAGTGAGGGCCATGTGAGAGGCAACCATACATTGTTCTTTCTCCCTCCCTTCTCCTCTCTCTGAAAATAAATAAATAAAATCTTAAAAAAAAAATTGTAAAAGCATTACATTTATCAATATGGATACATGTAAAAATAAGAGTAAAAAAGAGCAGCTTGCAAAAGATTCCTATATTTACATAAAATTTATAAAATTTTTAGTTTGTAAAACAATGCTTTTATTGTTTCTATTTACATAAATACATAATAAAAGTAAAAAAATGCATGGGAATAACAAGCACAACTTCAATGTAGTGCATCACTTTTAGAAAGGATTCAAAATTAGGGAAATGAATTTGAGGAAGAACACATAAATATTAATGTATATCTATAGTACTTTATTTTTAAAAAATCTGATGCAAATATGGCGAAGTAGTTAACATTTCACAAACCTGGGTGGCCGACACATGGATATTCTTTTTATTATTTTTCCTACTATTCTGTAGTCTTGAGACAATTTACAGTTAAAATCCAAGTCTCCTAAATGTAAATTTAAATGATTAGCCTTCAAAAGTGATTCCTCACTAAGCTAAATTAAAAATGAGTTCATGTGAAATTATAGTAAATCTAGTAAACCCAACTGATGAAATATTTTTGTGTAGTACATTAAGGTGACATATTCTAATAAATACTTTAACATGCACAGTTCAATTTATAGGCAAATTATACATGCTCCTCTTCAATTTATAAATTTCTAACAATTTATAGCATTAGAACATTCAGACAAATACAGAGAGAAGTACCCACATTACTCCGTGTGGGGAAAAGAGGCTCTGAAGAAAAACAATACAGTTGGAGACAAAGAGGAGAACCTTTGTGCCGAATGGATTTACTTTTATCAGAATTAGAACATATCTTATCTAGTTTAGATCATTAGGCTTTTGCCCTGACTGGTGTGGCTCTATTGGTTGGGCATCATTCCACAAAGTGAAAGTTCACCAGTTCAATTCCCAGTCAGGGCACATTGATGTTTCTCCCTCCTTCCCCTCTCTCCCTAAAAATAAATAAATAAAATCTTTAAAAAAAATATTAGGCTTTGAATTTTGTTTTCCTACAGATTTATATACCTGACCTAATTCCAAATTTATACACATCATTCCAAATTTATTGAGGAAATCAACTGAATACATACTTACATATATTTCACATATATGCACATTAACACAAGCACACAGATAGATCTATATGAAGAGTATGACATTGTTCATCTTGACAGGAGAAAGTGATTGACTAAACTGAAATTAGAGAAAGATCAATTTTGAAATGATAAAAGTAAATGTATTAATATGTGACACAACAAAATGTTAAAATAACTAATCACATGTCTGTCTTTGCCTTTCTTGACTTCTAAACTAAAAGGATTACTTGCTGCTTGAACAAATGCCTTTACACCTGGAGTACAGAACCCTTGACATTCGAAGCAACCAGAACTAGATGTTAATATATTAACAGAAGCTGGAAGAATTAAGAAAACTCATTTTCTGTCTACAAAGTGTAGCTTTGGGGGACAATGGTTTTAGTGTGGATTCAAAAATCCAAGTAGAAATGTTAAAAATTAACACTCTTTTGTTTATACGCTGTCTCAATGCAAATCTTCTTAGAGGCAAACAAGATTGTACTTTTTCCTAGTAAAGAGGTGAGATAATTAAGCAACAAGCACAACTGTGGTGCAACACAGTTTGGGGAACCAGAATCATCTGAGTTAGAACGGTACCAAAGGAATATACAGCCAAAATTTGCCGTATACTTGAATTATCATGGTTAATAAAGCTAATGAGAGAGGATAAAGACGAAGTGGACACTGTGGCAGACCCCAGGAAACGTGATCAAATTTTGAATTCAAAATAGAGTTACAGAGACGGTCATGGGGAACCAAAGTAGCATACATGTGATTCAGTCTCTCGATAACAGATTCCCAGCCATCACAATTCGGGTGAATAGGAATAAGTGACTCCTTCAGCCCAGGACTAAGGTCCTAGTTGAACCTGAGTGCTTCTCAATCTTCTTGTAGTGAGGCAAAATTTACAAAGGCAATTAATCTACCAGCTAGGCATTAATTTTCTGATGCTTTAGGATGCCTTACATTATGGAATAAAATCCTAACAGCCCAGGACTGCCCAGCACTTTGCAAGGGTAGAAGTAAGTGCATTTGTTTTGACCGTAGCAGAGAAAACTATCTGGTGACGCACTGCAGCCAGGAGATAGACACACTCTCCTGGATGAAAAGGAAATGAAATTCTGATTGACTTTTGGGACCCCATTCTTACAAACAGTTCCAAGTTCTCTAGAATCTAAAGGTAGTATAAGAAAATTGGACAATACCTTAATGAGCCAATCTTAGAATAAAAAGGTTCTGATGACCGAAAAGTAGTTCTAAAGAACCTGCTGGTATTTGGGGTAAAGTCCTAGAAAAGAAAATGGGAACAGCTAGTTTCCATTGGTGGAAACAGCTATTTTGTTAAATGAAAAAGAAATGGTTAAAGAGTACTTTTAGGATATTATTGTGTGTATTGGGGAAGACAGTGCTATAATTAGTCTTCTCTCTATCTTGAAGAACCTTGGGAGCTAGACTCTCTCTCTCGGTGAGTATGTGTGCCTGCACTCTGTGTGTGTGAGTGTGTGTGTGTGTGTGTGTGTGTGTGTGTGTGTGTTTTACATACAACTGCAGACTGCTGCGAGCGCCAAAGAGACTCAGTTCATTTGGGTTACCTACATCAAAGTTATATATTTAGTAAAATTTATTAATTTGTGTTTTTCTATTTTTTACCTTGTTCGTTTAATAGCCCTCATTGTTTTTGTTACATTATGAAATTACAGAAATTTAGAGCTAGGAAATATTATAAAATCTAGCAGTCCCATAACATCATTTACTTCTAAGTAAATGGAAAGCTAGCAAAGTTAGGTTCCTGACTTAACGCAGCTAGTGAGTGAGGCATTGAGAGCCACAGACAAGTCCAGAATCAAGTTTCTTGATTCCTGCTGTCCCAGACCTGGTACGAAAGCCAACCTTTTTTCCTTTAGGGAAAAAATTAACATTTTTGGCAGAATGCTTAAGCAAAATTTTCATAAGTTTCCATTAAAGTCTAGTAATGGGACACCATTTTGTTCCCACATAGCTGTCGGTCAATAGCGAGCTTCAACCAAACTTTTTTTTTTATTATTTATGACTAATCCAGTGGTTCTCAAATTTTGTTGAGAACAAAATCACACTAGAATCACCTGAGGTAGTTTTTAAATTCCCAACGTCCAGATCAAGCCCCATACCAATTAAATCAGAATGTCTGGGAGTGGTAGCCAAGTATCAATACCCAATATCCTTTAAAGACCCCTCCCCAGGGGGGCCCAATGTACAGCAAACACTAACACTAACTGTCTCTAATTCTCTCAAATAAATCTTGAAATTGGTCTACTAGAGGCTTTTTCCATTGCATGGATGAACTATTTTTCTAAAGTTTATCCTTCTTTGCATTATCTCCCAAAGTTAAATAATATGCTTAGATACTCTAAAAAAGAATAACTATTCAAGACCTACAGTACATTCCTTAAAGTCTTCACATTTACATTAAGAAAATCTAAGAGAATCTAGTTACTCAGGATAAATAAAATCACAATTTATTGTCAGAAAAATAATCTTTGATTAACACCAAATAACTATTTAACTAAGCACCTTCCATGACAGTGGAAGCATTTGTTTGTTCTTCATTATACAATTATTGAACTGCTAATGCCTTTATAAGCTCTAATCACTTTTTTTGGCCTCTTCCCATCCATGGCTGTATCTCTAATTGAGTTTACTAAGGAAGTAAATTATGCAATTGTCCATAATAAGATTAGCCAATTTCTGTACTTCCAAAACAGCAAGTCACATACCACAATATTTGGCAGAAAATATTTAAAAAATCCCCATTATAGGAAATATTATTTTTCTGTCTGATTATGTTTCTAAATTTTGTTTGCTATGCATTAACTAACATGCAAGAGTAAATTATATGCTTAAGGTTTTATATAAAAACAGCCAAAACTAATGTTATTGATAGAGCAGAGATATTTATTGAACTTCTAATATATATCAAGCTCTAACTGAGCACTTTATACTTGCTATCCAATCTTCATTAAAATTCTAAGACCATCTTTATTTTATAGTGAGGTAAACTGAGACTCTGTAAGGTTAAGTAACATACCCAAAGCAGTTTAGCTGAGAGATAACAGAGTCAGGATTTATATTGTCAAAGAATAATATAAGGCCACTAGATCCTTCATTATTATGAAATACACGTCTATTGATTGTCCAGGCAAGGGAACATAGGCCAATAAAGAATTTACTGAGTAGCTGACTAATGGAAAAAAGTAAGGGTCTTAATTGCTAAAGAGAAGGAGTTCACTATGTTTATTCTAGTTAAGCATCAAAAATTAGCCTTCTGGATAAAATCAAATAAATAATATTGTCTGTACATAGTTTGTTAAAACCAATTCCAACTCCCCCAAAGACTTGCATTAGAATTTATGTATTTTTTAAAATTCTCAAAATTCAATAATAATCCAATTTTTAAAAATTAGATAAAATATTTGAACCAAAATTTCACCAAAGAATATATACAGATGACAAATAAGCACATGTAACATGCTCAGTATAATTAGTCTTCAGGGAAATGCAAATTAAAGCCATAATGAGCTATCACTGAAAACCTATTAGAATGACTAAAATTCAAAATATTAACAACTGCTGGTAGAGATGCACAGCCACTAGAACTCTTAAATTGGTGAGGATTAAAATAGTACAGATGTCTAATCCCTTTAAACAAGCAAGTCTAGAGCTTTCTTGTTGAGTTTGTACAACACTCCCTGTCTATACAGTGCCATTTGCTATTAATACAATTGTAAGGATAGTTTCAAATGTAGCTTTTGAGGACCTCAAGACAAGGAAGAAACTGGTGCTCAAAGCAATGGAAACCATTATTTCCAGCCTCTGCTAGTGGGTTTGCATGCCAACAGACAGCTAAATGAGAGGATAACTCATCTTAGACATTTCCAATATAAAAACATCGCAACCCAAAGTGTTATACAATCCCTTCCTAGGTGGCATCCTCCTTTCTCCAAGGCCCACAATGTAGAGCGACATTAGCATGGTATAAACCTACCAAGGAACATGCACACAGCTTGAAATTTTGAACCCAAGCCATGCAAAACATTTTTCATTAATCAATTTGTTAAGTGAAAAGTATTATTAGTTGTTTCTTGTCATGTGGTGCCATCAGCAGTATTTCACACTCTATGGATTACAGAGAAGCTATTATCCTTTATAACAAGTATTCATGTCATATTTATAAGGATTAAAGTAGCACTAGAAACATACCTTAAATTTTTTTGACTGTTATAACTAATTTTGATTTTTTTATAAAACTAGTAGCTAACTATTGTCAACCGCAAAGATGTAATCTTTAAAGATAAAGTTATTAATTGTGGGATAATCAGAAATTAATTTTCATGAGTGAAGCTTAACATAAAATTGCAGGTGGTAACATTTTTAGTAGAATACTCTAATAGAAACCACTCTGGTATGCCAGACGAATAACAAACTCAAGTTAATTAAGTTTTCTGGAAGAATTATGGCCTTGCTGAATCAAATAAATTGTTACTTATATAAAGAGTTTGTTCTCAAACTGACAGTAACCAGAGGGGAGGCGAGAAAGGGATAATGGGGGGAAGAGGAGAAGGGCCTCAAGGATCACGTGTAAAGGACACATGGACAAAGCCAAGGGGGGTAGGATCGAGGGCGGGAGGCAGGGAGGGGTTGGGGAAAAATCAAGACTACTGTATTTGAACAACAGTGAAAAAAATAAAAGAAAAAAAGTTTTTTTTTAATCATTACTCTCCAAGATAAGTTGATGTGTTTTTATCCTGAAGCTAATAAAATTTATCACAATTTTTTAAAAAAGTTTATTCTAGAATTAGAATGTCCAAAAAAATAAGAGATAGAAGTTAAATAATTTAAAAGTTAATAAATTAAAATATAAATAAGTAGGCCTATTAGTAGACATTGATTCAAATATCAGGTTATCTGTTTTAGATAATCTAAAGTAAAACAAAGGTAAATTGAACCTTGTCGCTAAGGGGGAAGTCTTTGAAACAAAATAAAAATAAAAAGGAAAAATTCTCTTGAAGGGAAAAAGAAAACATGAACAAATGTAAAAAGTGACAATAGTGAAATCCAGGGACTGCAATCAACAGTACTGTTCCATAAAGAACTCAGAAGCCTAGAGCTCAGGTTCAGGCAGAAAAGACTCTTCAACATCAGGCCAAACCAATGTGCTTCCAAGGGAGGGGTTGTTAAGAAAGGTTTCCAAGATCAAAACGAAGAGATCAAACTATTATTTCTGCTGAGGCACTGTGTCAAGAGCTGTGGCAGTAATTAAAACTACTGAGACCCCAAAGTCAAAGGTGGAGATAGGGCAGGAAAGAATAGGAAACAAGCAAAATGCACCAGGTCAGGCATGGAATAGTAAAAGCCACTCAGGTGCTGAACACAGGCTGTCCAGGATGAACCTCAAGATGTAGTTCATTCGCTAACAAATCCTTACCTGCAGAGGAACCATATATCGTATTTTGCCGTGTTTAATGCGCCCCCGTGTTTTTGGCCCAAACTTTCAGGGAAAAAAAATTCTTAATTTTAATGTTTTAATTCAATTTTTTTATTTATTTATATTTAGATGCTTGTTTTTGGTATTATAAAGGAATTTTAGCATTTATTTTTGAATATATATGGTACAAGAAGTTTTATGTAACAAATAATTACAAAACACATGAACAAATACAAGGTATTTCAGGTATTGCCCATGTATGATGTGCATCCTTATTTTTTCCCTCACAAATTTGGGCAAAAAAGTGTTCATTATACATGGGAAAATATAGTAATTAAGTATCCCAGACAGAACTCCTTTGAGAGAAACAGGGGGTTAAAAATAAAAATAAATAAATAAATTTTTGAAATATTATTGATCAATAAATTACTTCCATTGTATTATTAGACTATTTAAATAACACTTTACATGGTTCTTTAAATAATACTATCTAAATACTGGCTTTGAAAGTAAAATTTAAGTCGACTTACAACGAAATTCTCCAAAGGTTTAAACATTCCTAAAACCTATTTGATAATGGATAGCAAAAAGGAAAAATGCATATCAACTATGTTATGGTACTTTTTAAAATTTGAATTTAGCTACAACACAAAAAATTTGTAGTTCCTTGTTTATGTGTTAAAATGTTGAATTTTTAATGGGATTTATGATACCATTGATAATAATGTCAGCTTTATATTGTTTCAGCTTTGGCAAAATAAATGTCTGAAGTTTTAATTTCTATGAATTAGATGAAAATATCAATCCTTTATAGAAATAAACAAATAACTTTCTGTTTGAAGTATCTCATGGCAGGATATAAAACTAACGTTATTTAACTGATTACAAAGTTCTGTGAGTAGAGCTGACACATAAACAGTACTGTTCCACCGGTGTAGAGTAAAACTGAATCAAAAAGGAACAAAAGTAATTTCAAAAGTAGTCATTTGATACAAATAAAGTCTGATATACAAAGGCATAGTCTGCACATTCTGGTCCTTAGGAATAATGTTCTTAAAGAAAATATTAATTTTCTGAAGGGAACAATTAATTACTTTATGCCTTCGGGTTTTCGCACGGTTGGTTATAGTGCTCTGCGTGTGCCCCCACCTCGTCGGTTGGTAAATGCCCACCAACATTATGTGTAACTATCCCTTGACAATCAATAATTCACTACTTAGTTTGTCATTTTTAATGTACTTTCGATTTTTGATACGTGGCAACACTGCGGAAAGGAGGTTTTCATATCCACCTAAACTAAAATCCCCATTTCCCCAAGTCCCCACTTCCTCCCCATTTCACTGGCCCCAGTGATTGGTGAGGATTTCCCGAATTTCACAGGCCATACCATGGGCACAGCACAGTGGACTGGTACCTCAAGAGGCTACCTCGTATCACTACATGAAACCAGAGGAGTGAACTGCTCCCATTTCATGTCCTAGTGCACTCTGCTGTATTGACAAGTCCTGCCTGCTGTCCTTTAAGGTGTCAAATATATTGTATCCAAAGAGGGTCAGGTATTGCTGGTTATCTTTCAGATTTGACTATAATCCCTGACAGTGAGACCTCAGGTCACTGCACGAGTATTTCATAAAACCATGTTAGAAGCTGAAAGTACAAAGTGAGATATACCAGCTTATCCTAGTTTACCTCAATGCACATACTAACAATATAATCAGAGAGAACACAAGTACTACAGACGGAGACAGGGACTGGCATTCTTACATGGGGCCCGTCACACTTGCTTGGTCGTCTGCAAGAAATCATCCTACCATATGTCCACTATTCAACCCAGAGGAAGTTCCCGTTTGCACCGTACCAAGGTTAAGCCTCTACTTAATGAGGAAAAGCTTTCTTGTGCCCGGAGATAAGTGTCTGGGCTAGGCCACTCAGTGTGAGAGTCCATGTCTTACTCTGTCCTGAAATTTAAGAAATTTCCTCCAAACTCAGTATTACAAAGGAGGGAGTAAGTGAAGACAGTAGCAGAAACTCCAGAGCTACTACCTAGATATGTTGATCGACTGTTACATTAAATTATCTTTTGACAATACTTCTAAATTTATAACCTAGAAAAAATGCCCTGAAACATTTCAAGGGAGTAAGTATGCTCTGACTTGAACAATTACCACCTATTAGGTAAAAGTTAACAATAGTATTTATTCTGTTAAAACAAAGGCATTTGCCACAAACTCCCCAAAGCCAATACACAGCACAATTTTGGAAAACTACAGTTCTCACCAACAACAACAACAAAAAAAAAACCCTTAAATCTTAATTCGATAAGAGCCTATGGTAAGGTTTCAACTCACATTACTTACATAGATAAAGATTTCATCGAAGTAACTCACTAAGGTGGATCTGTAACCATGTTTTTTTTAACAGGCTTAATTCATTTTATTTTTTTCTTATATAAAATTATGTGCCATGTGTAACCATGTTGTTTTAAACTGAAAAGATGATGTTCCAAAATTATGTGTTTATTCAATAACGATGTGATAAGTTCCCATCTTGTACAAGACCCGTGCTAAGGGTTTCAGGTATACTCTGATGATGATATATGATTTTATTCATCAGAAGTTTATAATCACCTTAAGAACTTCTAACAGCATTTGGAATCAGCCAGAACCCTGCTATCACATAAATTTTTGTTGACATCATAAAAAATGAGGTACATTGAGCAATATATATGACCAGTGAACAATCTAAAAGTAAAATTAAGACTA
>PVJI01003539.1:0-89050 GCA_004026765.1 Micronycteris hirsuta
GTCCCAGTTTCCTTATCTCTATTGGTTCCCTGCAGATCTCTCCTCATTTGTTCAAGCAAGTTTGTTAATTTTTCGTCGAATTCTGAAAGCATCCTTATTACAAGGGATTTGAACTGTGCATCTGATAGGTTGGCTATCTCTTGATCGGTTAGCTCTGGGGTTTTGATTTGTCCCTTTCTTTGGGCCATTTTTTTTTCCCCTCGGTGAGCCTGTTACTGTAAGGGGGGCGGAGTCTTGGGGATCCCCTGTGCAGGGAAGTTCCCGGCAGTTGTGCTGCAACGTAGCCTCTGGGGGCGGGACCTGAGAGCACAGTGGCACCTTCTCCGCTCTCCGCACCCACACCGCCTCCTGCAAGCACTTCGGGCCCCTCTGCACTGGCTCCGGGGGTTGCTCCGGGGTTGCTGGACGGGCTGCACCACTCGAATCCCCCGCGGGTCTCCCCAGCGAACTTTCCTGTGAGACCAGGCGTTCCTCCAGCCGTGGACTCCACCCCCACAGGCGCTCTCACTCTGTGCCGATGGGTTGCGCCCTGCTTTCTTTCCTGGTTTCGCTGCACACGAATGCAGACCTGCCGAGTCCACCGGTCTCTCGGCCCCGCTGGGTCCGGATGAGCCGGGCGTAGACCGAGCTTCAGTCGGGCCCCGTCTGGGTGTGCTTCAGCCCCGCGGGGGCCGCCCCTCCAACTGCGGACCTGCCGTCTGCTCGAGCGCTCTCCCTTCGCTCTGCACCTTCTGGCTCACCAAACTAGATGAATGTATCTTCTTTAATTCCTTGGTTGTCGGACTTCCTCTCAATATGATTTTCTGTCAGATCTGGCTGTGTTTGGATGTGTAGATTTCTGATTTTTTTCCTTGTTTGGTTGTGTGAGGTGGTACGGTGCATTCACCTATGCCGCCATCTTAGGAAGTTGGATAGAAAATCTTTGGCTCACAGTTTTTTACTTGAGTATCTGAAATACGTTACTCTGTTTCCTTCTGTCATAAAGTGTTGAAAATTCTGGTGGTAATATGATTTTCTTTCTCTTACAAGTGATGTCCTCTTTTTTTCTAGATGCCAAGGAAATGCCAATATTAATAATTTGACTAGACTTTTTAAATAAAATATATGTTCTTATAATAATCAAGTTTTTTTTTCAGAAAGGTTTTATGACATTACTGATTTGAGTATTTGTTCTGTTCCCTTTCATAGACTTTCTTCATTAGGGTTTTTTATCTGCTTCTGGGATTTGCCTATTATCAATATTTATAACTTTCTTTCAATTTCTTTTTACCTTTCTTCATTTTTTAAAAATTTTTATTTTTTTATCCTCACCTGAGGACATTTTTTCATTGCTTTTAGAGAGAGAGGGAGGTGGGGGAGAGAGGTAGAGACAGAGAAACACTGATGTGAGAGAGAAACATCGATTGGCTGCCTTCTTGTACGCGCCCTGTCTGGGGATCAAACTCACGATCTGAGTCTGTGCCCTGACCAGGAGCCAACCCCGCGCCCTTCCGATCTAACCAACTAAACCACACCAGCCAGGGCTCTTCATTTTTTTGTTATGGTGAAATATACTTAACAAATGTACTGTTTATCCATAATTTTTAAGCGTACAGTTCTGTACCATTAAGTACATTCACATTGTTGTACAACCATCACCACTATCCAAAACTTTTTCACCTTCCCCACTGAAACTCTGTGCCCTTCAAACGCTAACTCCCATTCCTCCTCCTCACAACCTCTGGCGCCACCATTAACTTTCTGTTCCTAAGAATTTGACCACTCTAGGTGCCTCTTACGAGAGCAGTCATACAGTAGTTGTCCTGCGTCTGGCTCGTTTTACTTGGCGTGTCTTTAGGGTTTGTTCGTGTTGTAGCGTGTGTCAGTTTCCTTCCTTTTTAAAGCCGAATAATATTTTGTCACACACACCCACACACACTCCCCACATTTTGTTTATCCTCTCATCCATTCGTGGACACTTCTGTTGCTTCGACCTTTTGGCTTTTGTGAAGAATGCTGTTACGGACCGGGTGTGCAAATACCTGTTGGAGTCCCTGCGTTCAGTTCTTTGGGGTGTGTATCCAGAAGTGGGATTGCTGGGTTATGTGGTGATTCTGTGTTTACTTTTTTGAGGAGCCAGCATATCATTGTTCATAGCAGGCGCACCATTTTACATTCATACCAGTAATGTAGAAGGGTTTCAGTTTTTTACATAGCCTTACCCAAACTGGGTATGTTCTGTATTTTTGATGATAGCCGTCCTAATGGGTGTGAAGTGTAATTAATGGGTATGAATTTGTTGCGTTTATCTGTTCTTGCATTCCTCCCACTTTAGTCTTTTTTCTAAAATGATTTTTTATTTCTAATTTTCTCAAGTTCTGCCCCCTTATTTCTGAGTTTTTGCAGTTCTGCGTTAGGTTACTCTTTTATGAGTTCCATCATTTTTGGAAGTCTCATAGCTCAATTTGAAATAATGTATTATAATTATGATTCATTTTTAATGAATGTTTTACTGTAAATATATTAAAATCTTACTTGAATACAGGAACATACTTTTGTATAAAATAATGTATACTTTAAAAATAAGTATATATTTGAAGATTTAGGAATGCCAAATAGTTTTAAGCCGGTTGACATTTAAGACAGTTTCAAATACTGTTTTATTAATATGTAAATACAGCCCTGGCTGGTGTGGCTTAGTGGATTGAGCGCCAGCCTGCCAACTGAAAGGTTGCCAGTTCAATTCCTGGTCGGGGTACATGCCTGGGGTGTGAGCCAGATCCTCAGTTGGGGGCGCACGAGATACATGGGGCCATCCACGTATCTCTCACACATCAGTCTTTCTCTGTCTCCCTCCCTTCCCCTTTCTCTAAAAGTAAATAAATAAAATCTTTAATTTGTAAATGCAGAGAACCTTTCATTTCTTTCACACCGTGTTAAATGTACACAGGAGTATAGAACCATACTATCTTCAAGAACCGGATTACAATACCGACATTTTTATTATCTTATTGGATCATGTCATCACAAACGGAGCACGTCATTGCATCAGGTGTTTAATAAGGCAGCACTGTGTACATGCCACATCATCATACGTTGGAATACAGAGCATAAGGCAAACTTAATTTTCCCCTTTCCACAGAAAATATGCCTTCTGTCCCTCTTTAGTTTCCCTCCTGTTCGTTAGAGTGCTGAGAGAAGTACGGATGTCGACCCTGGACAGTTCTTGTTTGGCCTCTTTCTGGACCTTCTTCCCCAGTCGTGTTGAGGGGAGAAAGTTAAAAAGCATAGTGTTAATACACTCTAGGAAAACACTGGAATAAGTGCTGCGGTGACTTTAACTGAGTCCAGAACTTCTTCTGGCAGGAATATCATGCTGCGATCTCAACTCCTTCCTCCAGAGTATGAAAAACTTTTAAGTAGAGGAGGTAGGGGCAGGTTATAGGGTGAGGAATCCTGAATGAATCTATCTATGTTGCATCTTCTGTAAATAATATATTCCAAGTGTAACACTGCATTTTGCCATGTATAATGCATACTTTTTTTGCCCAAATTTTTGAGGGAACAATAAGGATGCTCATTACACACGGGTGTAATAGTCCGTGGTGTATAATGTGCACAGAATTGTAGGTGCGCGTTATACACGGAGTACAGCATACAAGCAAAATACGGTATGTTCTGTTTGCTTATTCCTTTAGTAATTGTAAAACATTAATTATCTAATGTGATGAAGGACTTTGTGCATTATATTAGGAAGCTTGAACTTCATTCCACATGCAATAGGTAGCTGCTTATTTATATTTAAGCAGGAGAACTGCATGGTCAAAAAAAAAAAAAAACAAGGACCATATAATAAACACATAGTTAGAATACAAGGCTGGGTTTAATGAGTTTTAAGAGTTCTGTCAACAAAGGTGAGGATTGTAGAGATGGTTAATAATAGTGGCTACCCTTTATGGAGTATGTGTTCGGTGCCAGACCTTGCAACCTGAGCAGTAAATGCTGCATTTTGCTATTTATTTAATTTTGAGAATTGTGTCATTTCCAACATGAGACTAATAGATATATGTATGTATGGCATGAGGTAATTTAGGCAGCAATAACAATTTTAAGTTGCTATTAATGGTTGTCTGAGCTGTAAGCTTAAAAGGTGGGGTTTAAAACTGATAAGACCATATTGTTGCTTTCTCTGTAATTTAAATTAGAAAATGTGTTTTCTAATTTTTTTCTTTGTAATGTAGTTTTATGAGGAAGTTAGCAAGCCATATGCTGTCATAAGGCTGCTTTGGTATAATTTCTGTTTTTCACACTGTACAAAAAGTGTTTATGTGTATCGATTTAATTATAACGTAGCACTAGTTGGCATTTGTTTGAAGTGGATAGACTGGTCTGTTTTAAAGTTAGTATTTTTCCTTCAGTTCTGGAGAAGTTGTGATCTGAGGGTGTGTAAAGATAGTGGTATTAAGTGTATTAATGATGGACTCTTTTCTGTGGCAGTTTTTTGGGGTGGGTGTGGTAGAAAGAGGGTAGTCAAAATTAGGATAGTGGAGAAGTTATTTTTCTTACCCTTTAATAAGAATGGTCTTGTGAAAGACTTGATATGCTTTCCCCTTTGTTGACTACAGTGAACTTGGCTTAAAACCGTAATTAACACTTTCGTATGATTATTTGTTTCAAGCGGATTTTGGAGTATCAGCTAAAAACACAAGGACAATTCAAAGAAGAGATTCATTTATTGGCACACCATATTGGTATGTATTCATTTTTATGGATTTACAATGTTAGTGATGTCAGGAGTTACTGGATTCATTAATTTGTCCACATAATTGGTGATACTATCTTTTATGTGGTTTTCTTAAGTTAAACATCTTAACTTTCAGTTCTCTGTTTTCATAGGATGGCTCCTGAGGTAGTCATGTGTGAAACGTCGAAGGACAGACCCTATGACTACAAAGCTGATGTTTGGTCCCTCGGTATCACTTTAATAGAAATGGCTGAGATAGAACCACCTCATCATGAATTAAATCCAATGCGAGTGTTACTAAAAATAGCAAAATCTGAACCCCCTACATTAGCACAACCATCAAAATGGTAAACTACTCTAAACAAAGCTTTTTAAGAAGTAAAACTTGATGCTTTATTCTTCCAACTTTCCAAGGGTATTTAAATTTATTGTATAAAGATTATATGAAGTAGAAAACTGATTTTTGGTATATTTTCAAGATTTAAGGACCATATGAATTCTTATAACTAACTTTTCCCATAAATTTGAAAATACCAGGGATTGGCGTTCCACTGAAAAAGGTATTTTCTGTACATGAGAAAGTGAGGCATATATTTTGATTTTATTTGTGGAAGAATTGTAATTTTTTTGTATACTTGTGAATATGTGGTTATTTCTCAATGGTTAATACTTTGAACCAACCTACCTATATATTTAACTTGTATTTATAGGTGAATAACTTACAAAATCTTAATATTCTCATACTACTTTCCTTATGTCGAGTTGATATTGTTGGATAGATAATGAAATAAGCATAATTTATCAGAGTTTTGTTTGATTTTAATAATAAAGTAAAATAGAATGTCATTGTTAAAATTTTATTTTGAAGGTCTTCAAATTTTAAGGACTTTCTAAAGAAATGCTTGGAAAAAAATGTGGATTCTAGGTGGACAACGTCTCAGCTATTGCTGGTAAGATGAGTAGTATGACAACAATAAGCCATATAATTGTTTTCACATCTTTCAAAGCAGAGTGCAATTTCTCATTCATTCATTGTGTTCTCCTTCCATTTGAATTTCCCTGTGGAAACTCAGAGTACATTGTAGCAGTAAACATTTGCTTTATGAATGTAGGTGCTGCCATTGCTAAAAGGCATTTAACTTATAAGTCATTCCTCCTTTTTTTTTTGTTTCAGTTTGTGTTCTTTTTATTTTGTGAGTTATTTCCACTTTGTTAGTTGCTTCCGTTTTTATCTCTGCAGTTCCTGGAAAGCAAGCAACTTGGGGGCAAGGGCATGAGCTAATGAAATTTTTTATGTCTCTTGAGGGTAAATGTTTAGTAAATGTTGCTGACTTTAACAAATGGTGTTAAAGTGATTGGATAATTCTGTTTTAAGTAGGACCTGTTAATATTTGAAATAAAATGTTGTCAAATAATTAATATTATAGGTGAACAAAAAGAAAGGCAAATCTTGAGGCTCTTAGGCTGAGTTACTGTTTAACTCCTTCGTTACAGTGTTTCAGGTTGATGTATTGACATGGGAGAAAGCAGGAAAAATTGCCTTGTTCTGTGCAGCAAGTATATCCCTAGGGCACACTTTTATTCTTTTACTACCCCCGCATTTGAAGACTTTAGTCTGTGGCAGACACTGTTTAATGCTGAGCATACAGAGATAAATAAAGGGTCTTCTTACTCTTAAGAACATTAGAACCATGTCAAAAAAGCAGGTGTTTGTAGGCATTTTAACAGAACTTGAAAGCTTTTTGTTATTCTTCTATTGAGGCTTTATCCTGGATTTATATGTATTGTTACTTTTTAAGAACTGGTAATGTATAACTAACCTGAAACTTACTTTAAATTTTATTGTTTTAATCCTTACCTGAGGACATTTTTTCATTGTTTTCGGGGGGGGGGAGGGGGAGAGAGAGAGGGAAACACTGATGTGAGAGAGAAACATCAGTTGGTTGGTTGCCTGTGTACCCTGACTGGCGTTTGAACCTGCAACCTGGGTATGTGCCCTGACCAGGAATTGAACCCTCAACCCTTTTATCCACGGGATAACGCTCCAGCCAGCCAAGCAATCCATACTGGCCAGAGCTTTACTTTAAATTTTAGATTATGAAATTTTAACACGTGCATAAAAGTAGATGTTCCTACTATCCAGATATGTTATTATTTTTGACATGTCTCCTTCAGATTCCTAAAAAAGGTAGAATAGGGGTTGCAGGCAGCTCCTCTCCATCACCGCCTTCCTTTCCCAGGTGTGACATTATTTGACGTGTCTGTATTTTTCCTACCTATATGATCATATTTTTACCAAATAATAATATGTTTTATATTCTTGAAACTACGTTACAAGTGAGCATTTCAGGTGTTATTGAGTGTGCTCTTTTTAATGACCCAACAGCATCCCTTTGTTACCGTGGATTCCAACAGACCGATCCGAGAGCTGATTGCAGAGGCAAAGGCTGAAGTAACAGAAGAAGTTGAAGATGGAAAAGAGGATGATGATGATGAAGAAACAGAAAATTCTCTGGTCAGTATTTAATAGAAAGGAAGTTGTATTTAGGTAATTTTTAGAGTTGGTTTTTGAGGTGTGATTGCACCTGTGTCTAAGGATTAATTGAAGAGTGGCAGAACAAAACCTTTAATTTTAGAGGTGAAGATTAATAGCAAGTTTACCCTTGCTACCTATTTTTGTCATATTTATTATGTGAAGACTTGTCAGTTCTTTAAATTATCTTTATAACTTCATTAGATTTACTGAATAAAGATTATACATGAGTTAAATAATTTTAAATATAAATAAGTAAATAAAATGTTGTTTTGGTCACCATTTTGTTTTAACACTAAAAATCTATAAAATCTTTTTTAGCCAATACCTGCAAGTAAGCGTGCCTCCTCTGACCTTAGTATTGCCAGCTCTGAAGAAGATAAACTTTCACAAAATGCTTGCATTTTGGGACCTGTCTCAGAAAAAACAGAAAGTAACACTCCTGAAGATAAATTTAACAGCAGAGTTATTAATGAAAAACCCACCGCGGACAAGCCTGATAAAGTTATGGAGGGTATTGATGAACTTATTAATGACGCTCATTTAGACGCCATGGCTGAACTCCATAACAAAAAAGTAATAATCAAGGAGAGTGAGAGAGAGGAGAAGAGACCCAAGCTTGAAAATCCGCCTGACACAGAAGACCGAGAAACAGTAGACATGAATTCAGTCAGTGAAGGAAAAGAGAATAATAGGTTAACTTTAGAAACAAATGTGGAACAGAATATGAAACCCGAGGAAGAAAGGGATCAAGAAAAGCAAAAGGTATTTGAAAATAAGGTTATAAAATCTGAAGAAGACATTAAAGATACTACTATTCAAACAATGGATTTAGTTTCTCAAGAGACTGGAGAAAAAGAGGCAGATATTCAGGCAATTGACAATGAAGTTGAGCTTATAAAGGAGGAAGACATCCAAGAGAATTTGGGACAAGATGATAAATCTCAAAAAGATGTGATCAGTGCTGCAAGCAGTGTGACAGGAGCAAGTGAGGCAGCAGACGTTGCTCAGAAGGCTGTGGAAGACAATGCCGAGGATGCTCGGAGTAACGATGGGCAGGGAGCGGTCGGAGTAGGCCAGGAATTCTCAAGGAAACCCACGGAGGGTCCTGAGGTTGGTGGTGCTGAGGACCTTCCTCCTAGAGAAGTAGTTGATACGAACGAAACAGATAACAAATCTGTGGAAGCTAAAGGTGAAAACCAGTTAATCAACAGTTCCGAGAACACAGTGGAGACCAGGACAGATGAAGCGGAGGAAATTACTGAGTCAAGTAGCACTGAAGAAAGAGGGGTCGGAAGTTCAGTGATTCATACTGACCACAAGGCTTCAGGAAGTGAAATGCAGGATGTCCGTGAAGCCACTACTCAGACAGATACAGAACAAAAGGAAATTCCATGTGAAGTGCCAATTAAAACAGAACTTGAAGTTGCTGCTGCTTCACAGCTCAGTGAACCTCAGCCCGTTCCAATACCTAGTATTAATATCAATGCTGAAGATGCAGAAAGTAAAGGGGAAAGAGGTGCTTTATCAAAAACTGAAACCATGTTGCTACCAGAATCTGAGAATCAAAAGGAAAATGATACTGATTCAGGCACTGGTTCCACAGCCGATAATAGCAGCATTGACTTGAATTTATCCATCTCTAGCTTCCTAAGCAAAACTAAAGACAGTGGATCCATATCTTTACAAGTAAGTGTGCGTGGGTCCTTGTTTGAGTTTTTCTTAGTCATTTTGGCAATTC
The DNA here is from genome assembly GCA_004026765.1 of Micronycteris hirsuta. NCBI lineage: Eukaryota > Metazoa > Chordata > Mammalia > Chiroptera > Phyllostomidae > Micronycteris > Micronycteris hirsuta. The sequence goes on from PVJI01003539.1 coordinate 8,998, forward strand.
AGAATTTACTTGAAACTGATGTATTGAAAATAAAAGAGCACTAAATCAATATAGTATTACCCCTATAAAGTTCTTTTCTTTTTTCCCTATAAAATTCTTAAGACCTTGCAGGAATCAGTTAAAAAGAACCAAGAAGAGAGGTTCTGAATGTGACCTTCAAATTTTTTGGTAGTACCTGCTTATTTTTGCCAACTTGATATAAACAGTACAGTATAGTTGCTTATTGTCATTTGGGTTCTCTTATTGCACATATCTAGATACTATTAGCAAGAATCAACAATATATGAGATAATGATCTTTTTAAGAACATATTTAGGGTCTAAACAGCCCTTGATTTGCCACTGGACCATACAGGTGACCACTGCTGCTTCCTCAGTCATGGCTGTCACTACCGCCATGAGAATCGTTGTGGGGAAACAGGGAATGCTAAAATCTAAAACCCAGCACACTTGCAGTTTCTAGAGAATAATTCTCAAATATTAGTGTGCTTAAGAGTTAGCAGGTAGAGCTATGTAGAAGTATGAGGTGGGTCCTGAGAATCAGTGTTTATAACGAAAGATCCCATGGAATTCTGACATAGGTGAGCCGTGGACTAATTAAAGACTTTGGATTGATAGCAGAAGAGAAGACTGTAAAAAGCAGAAACAACTCAGGAGACTGACCTTAGGGACAGCACTCTAGGGCATGACTGATCAGCCTGCCCATCTGCCCCAAATTATTGCATGTCTTGCCTCAGTTGTCTTCACTTTATTTTGTTTCACTGACTGAAATTCTGTAAATGTAACATCTATTCACTGACTTAATAATAGGTACTGTAATTATGTATATTAACTTTTAAGTTACACTATAAGAATATACTAATATTTTCTAAGATTTTATTTTTAGAGAGAGGGGGAGGGAGGAAGAAAGGGAGAGAAATATTAGTGTGTGGTTGCCTCTCACCCACCCCCTGCTGGGGACCTGGCCCACAGCCCAGGCATGTGCCCTGACTGGGTATCGAACTTGCAACCCTTTGGTTTGCAGGCTGGCACTCAATCCACAGAGCCATACCAGCCAGGGCAAAATATACTAATTTTTTAAAAAGATTTTATTTATTTATTTTTAGAGAGAGGGGAAGGGAGGGAGAAAGAGAGGGAGAGGAACATCAATGTGTAGTTGCATCTTGCATGCTCCTAGCTGGTCCCTAGCCTACAACCCAGGCCTGTGCCCTAACTGGGAATCAAACTGCCAACCTTTCACTTTGTGGGACAATGCTCAACCAACTGAGCTATACCAGTTAGAGCCTAATATTTATTTAAAATACAATAACTTATGTGAGAATTATGGTCATGTTAATTGTGGATATTTTAGTAGGAACTGAAGAAATGGAAAGTTGGAGGTTACAGGGAGTAGATACAGTTTGGGGGCATGCCCACTTTAGAATTTAGAGGAAGCCTGGATAGAATGCCACAGTCCAGGGCTCAGGGACAGGAGTGTGAGGATACTGGAAGCCTGGAGAACAGAACAATAAGAGATTGCAGAAAGGTGGCTAGAAAGTGCTGAAGACAAACTTTACAATTCTGATGCATTTCTAATTTAGTTTTTTCACATTCCACCTTTGCTCCCTTTGCTTTCTAACCTTCCGCTCCATATCAAAACCAAGTAATTACTGCCCTCAATACTTACATGTTTATCAAATGTATTTGTAAGAGTGTTATGCTTCTATTATTTTCATTTACATTTAAAAAGTATTTGAATACTGGTTGAAGAATGAAGAATTTGTTCTTAAAGAATTGTAGGCAATAGCTAGGAGGCAAGTATGGTTCTTTTGAGGTACAAGTAGAGCTGTCTTTCTAATAACTAAAATCACACATTCGCCTCAGGCCTTGAGATGGAGGAGAGCTGTTGATACTGTTGCTGATGAAATAGATTTTGATTCCCAGTCCTGGCAGTGTTTAAAAATTACCTGGGGATCCTTTTCAAAATACAAATTCCTAGTTACTGTCAGCCTTATTGATTTAGATTCTTTATGGGATGATTCCCAGGAATTCATTTTTGTTTTGTGAGTGGTTCTGAAACTGAAAAGCAGAGGTATCATCTGAGAACCTACAAGGTGAAAAGAGGAAGAAAAAAGTGGTAAGTGTGTAAAAGATATATTAGTCATTTATGTGAATTGCTCCTTACTATTGTGCTTGATTATGATGTGGTATCATAAAAATTATACATGCACATCATCAAAAAGCATAATTTCGCTTGAAAAAATGTTGATTTCGTCTGTAAAGTCACATGAAAGTCAAGTGAGGCATAAGATGGTATATACCTGGCTACACAGGTGAGCCTCGCTGCTTTACATTCTCACTGTGCATGTGTGGTCTTCATGGCTGTTCAGATTCTTTGTAAGGAAGAAAATGTATTCTGTCTCTAACATGCCCATATAAAGCCTAACTAAAATAAAATCTCACTCAGGAAACAAGAAGACAAAAGAAAACATTGAAGAAAACACGCAAATTTGTTGTCGATGGTGTAGAAGTGAGTGTAACAACATCAAAGATAGTCACAGATAGTGATTCCAAAACTGAAGAATTGAGGTTCCTTAGGTGAGTAGAGAAACAACATAATTGAAACTGGTTTTGTGACTTCTTTTCAGTCTGTAAAATCTGAAGACTAGAGAAACAAAGTCTTGGCTAATTAGGGATTATTCTTTTATTATACATTTGCAAAAAAATAGTTTTAAAGTTTTTTTTTAAACATTACTTCAAAATAATGCTTTAAAGGTGTAATTACTTCAGAGGTATAATTTTTGTTACTTTCCTTTGTCATTGCTGTTACATTTTGTTAGACGCCAGGAACTTCGGGAATTAAGATTTCTTCAAAAAGAAGAGCAAAGAGCCCAGCAGCAGCTCAATAGCAAACTGCAGCAGCAGCGAGAGCAAATTTTCCGGCGCTTTGAGCAAGAAATGATGGTAAAGTCTTAGATATTTGTACCCATTCGTTAGTTACAAAATTTGGTGCTTTAAGAAAAACCCACTAGCGGTTACAGTGTATTCTCTGATGACTAGTATTTTCTGACTTTGTGATATGATGGCCTTTATCTCTTCGGTGTTCTTGATGCCCTCCCTGCTCCCCCCCACCCCTTTGCCCAAAAGGGACTTCCATCCCAGTCTTCCTGTCACTGTCTTACAGTGTGATGGTTGTCTTCGTTTTTCTTTGATTAGCATCTGTCACGAAAACCTGGAATCATGAAGCTAGTAGACGGTTTACAAAGTTCTTCGGTGTGCCTATTCTGGATAATTTTTCTTTTTTCTTTCTTTTAAAGAATTTATTTATTTATTTTTAGACAGAAGGAAAGAGAGGGAGAGAAACATCAATGTGTGGTTGCCTCTCACGTGGCCCCCACTGGGGACCTGGCCCGCAACCCAGGCATGTGCCCTCACTGGGAATGGAACCTGCGATCCCTTGGTTCGCAGCCCTCGCTCAATCCACTGAGCTACACCAGCCAGGGCTGGATAGTTTTTCCATGTTACAATTTGGTGCCACAGATTTGGAGTCCAAGATTTTAAGCCAGTCTAAAGCAGTTGTCTTTAAATGTTGCCGAGTATTAGAATTTACTGGGGGCTTTTTCAAAACACAGTTAATTCTCTGGCTTCTACAGTTAAGCTTCTACATCCCTGTTCACAGCTGTTAGGGAAGTTAGTGCTGACTAGTCAAGGGTAATTGGAACTGAGTTTTTTGGTTTTTACCTTGTGTCCAAAGTTAGAAAAGGAATTAGTAGTGTGATGTAACTTTTGATGACTTATGTTGAACATGTATGTAGCTTAATGTAGGTTAGAAAAAAGATAATTTGAAATGTTATCGTGTTTATGCTTCAAATAGAGTTCTTTTACTATTGTAATTTTAAGTGCTAAGAATAATTTTATATGAAGAGTATATTGTTGATTACACTTGTTCAATCATAACTGAGAATTCCTAAGAAAATAATGAGTTTTTTTCCCTCACTGAGTATTTTTATAGTACTTATATTCTATTTTCCAGAACCTTATAAAAGCTGGGTTTCTCTCCCTGCCCAGATATTTTCCAGAATGTTTTGCTTTTTAATTTGTTTAAAGAAAATACCCTTTGCAAATATTTAACTCTACCTTTATCCAAAATTGCAGTATTATTCAAGTTTTATACGAGCAGCAGTCTTTTGTTGAAACATAGATTTATAATTCCAAAAGACTTGTTTTAATGAAATAAGATTTTTATTTTAAGAATCTTAATAAAGAAGAATAAATCTGAAAATGACGATGATTCATAATTAAGATAGACTTCATTTATCAAACATTTTATTGTATAGGTATTGAAATTTTTCTTACTTTAGTACTTCATAGCAACTGGCCATTTTCTGGATTGTGTGAAAATTTTGAACATTCTACTACTTGTAAAATAGAAAAAAGTACACTTGACTCTAGAATAATGCAGGGGGTTAGGGGCACTGACCCTGCATCTGTTCACTCCCCTCACTGCCCCTCCCCGTGCAGTTGAAAATCCATGTTTAATTTTTTAACTCCCCCAAAACTTAACTACAGTTGTCTCTCGGTATCTGCATGGGATTGGTTTCAGGACGCCCTGTGGATACCAGCATCTGCAGTTGTTCAGGTCCCACATATAATATGGTGTAGAATAGTGCATACAATAAATGGCCCTTTTGCCTCCATGGATTCCAAACTGTAGATCAAAAATACTGTTTTCAGTTTGTGATTGGTTGAATCCATACATGCAAAACCTGTATATTTATTGAAAAAATTCTGTATATAAGTGGACCTGTGCAGTTCAAATCTGTTCAGGTGTCAGTTGTATTTATTTTCCGTGTTAGAAGAAATGAAGTGCTTACCATATTTTAGTTCATTTGACTTGTTCAGTAGTACAAAGGTTATATATTATATCACTAAATTAAAATGCTAGTTATGTGCTCTTAGTAAACATCTTCTTTATAATGATTTAATATGAGTGATCGAAAATTTAAGTGATCTTGAGCTACATTGTTTTTCAGAGCAAAAAGCGACAATATGACCAAGAAATTGAGAATCTAGAAAAACAGCAGAAACAGACTATTGAACGTCTGGAACAAGAACACACAAATCGCTTGCGAGATGAAGCCAAACGCATTAAAGGAGAACAAGAGAAAGAGTTGTCCAAATTTCAGAATATATTGAAGAACCGGAAAAAGGAGGTAAGTGTAACTACTTAATTATTTTATTATTAAATTATTTTAATTATTATAGTTTTATATATAGTTTTTAATTATTAAAGCTATTCTTTTTAATGCGCATGTAAGAATGTCTAAGGGATTAGAAATAATACTTGATAATAATACTAGTTAAATAGCATTCATTCTTTTTTTTTTTTTGGTCTTCCCAACAGTCATGCGGGGTAGTAGTAAGGTCAGCTGTTATCCCACTTTACTGCCAAGGAGACTGGATTAGAAGAGATTTTAATGGCCTGCTTAAGGTCATGAACGACCATTAAATATCCAAGCTAAATGTTGAACCAAGTCTTCATTTTCCTTCCATACTATCATTTCTCTTTCATTAATGCAGCATTCAAGGACTGTCACAGAAATATTTTTTCAAGAAAACTTACAATGTTGTGTTTACAGTTGGCAATAATAATTCATCTTATTATTTATTTGTAATATTTAATTCATACTTAATTTTTTTTATTAGCTTGATTGCCTTTCTTTGTCATTGTGCCAAAATAAAATCTGAGTAACCTGAAATCTGAAACAATATCTATAAATTCATCAGATTGTGAGATACTTGGAAGAATCACAGGTAGAAAGTATCTGTAAAGTCATTTGAATAGAATGAAGTTTTTCATTTTTCCTGAAACTGGCCCCTATGGTGCTAGAATCTCTATTTGTGGTATGAAAAATTGTCACTGATTGAGAAAGAAGACTTACGTATTGTATTAGTGTGTCTTTTTCTCCCCAAGTTAAATAAAACTAAGAGAACTTTTTATATTAGCAGTTTCCAGAGATAATTTTGTGATTTATTCTGTACCTTTAGTGTAGGAGGGGCATTTACCTTTTCATCATTATAAGGATCCCAGGGATAATAATTATGATTACTTCTGTTAGATTGAAACCCAAATATCTCAGCCAAACTAGTGAATGTGTGTTCACTTCTGTCTGTTTCAAATACCCAGCTTCATTGACTTTAACATTTAAATTATGCAGGAAATTGAACATGATATTACTGAACTTGAGGATCAACTCTAAAAAGGATAGAATCATATATTAGTACAGTGTGTTCTATGATTTCCTTAGGTAAAGATGAATGAAATGCTATGTAATCTTATTTGATGTGGCTGCCATTTCTGAAACTCACAGTGTGGCCACATGATTATGCTTTATGTAGAACAGCTCCATATGACGTATGACTTTTGTTGAGGCTACACGTTAATTCTCTTGAAACCATGGGTAGTTTTCATTGAGAGGTTATTTTTAATATCAGATTAAATAAAACAAATTTTGTAGGTAAATATATGATTTAATCCTAAGTATATAAAAGTCTCTAGTTATTACTGTTTTGGGTAGGAGAGTTTTAGCCAGTATATGTTTGACATCATGATATGCATGTTTTAAATAATTGTATTATGCATTTTTTCCCTTATCACTAAACTTCTTGCATTTGGGGAGTCTCTTCCTTTTAATGGTGATTTGGTTTCATGAGGAATTACTGATTGGAAATTTTAAATACACTATATTAAATCAAAATCAGTCTCTTTCACGGACCATCAATAGCATGTGGTGATTTGGAATCTGGTTGCTTTTGGTGCTTCTCATGATCATTTATTCAAAGTTGGTCTGTTTTTAGGTGGAATATATATCTGGGATTTTGAAATGATTTAAAAGAAGGAGCTCTAAAAAATACTTGTGTTTTATAATATACTTTAGTATAATAAATCATAGCATATTAAACTTATGAATGCTTATGTTACTAATTTTAAACTTGACAGTTAAATTTGGCTTAAATTGTCAGCAAAGGAGAATGCTATTCCCATCCAACACAAAATCATCAGATATGTTCATTTTTATCACACCGCATGTAAAATGGTGTGTCTTAAGAAAAAAGAAAATGTAGTATCCATTTATTTCTCCTTTGTGTATTCTAAAGCTTACTTTTCCTATTGTTTTTCTTTTTTGTCTCATATAGTAGATTTTATTTAAAATTATTTTTTGTTTTTTAATCCTTACGTGAGGATATTTTTATTGATTTTAGAGAAGGGGGGAGAAACATCGATGTGGGAAACATCGATCGGTTGCCTCCTGTACACTCCCTGTCCAGGGATGGAGCACACAATCTAGGTATGTGCTCTGACTGGGAATCGAACCCATGATCATTTGGTGCATGGGACAGTGCTCCAACCAACTTAGCCACCCAGCCAGGGCTAAAATTATTATTATTTTTTTTGTTTTATCAATAAAATTATGAAATGTTTGATTTTTTCGTCATTTTTTAAAGATTTTATTATTTATTTTTAGAGAAAGGGAGGAAGAAAGAGAGGGAGAGAAATATCAATGTGTGGTTGCCTCTCATGTGCCCCCAACTGGGGACCTGGCCTGCAACCCAGGCATGTGCCCTGACAGGGAATCGAACCAGTGACCCTTTGGTTTGGAGGCCGGCACTCAATCTACTGAGCCACACCAGCCAGGGCAAAATGTTTTGCTTTTATAAGTGGCATTAGCTTTCCTTATGTCCAGTATTTCAGTGTCAATAGATATATTTATAATTTTATAAACTTTCAAGGTTAGTTGAGTTTATTACCATTAGTTCAGCATCAGTGCTATGAGTAATCCTTTACTGATTGTCTTTGGATCTTTAAGAGGGAATGATATATAGGGATAGTTAAGCAACTAATTAACTTCTACATGGTGTACTGTCCCTTTTCTGCACTGAGATTAAGCATGTTCTATCCTTTCGTTCCTTTTCACCAAACTAACACCTGTGCTAATGCATGTTAAACTTTTTAACAGCTTTAATATTTGACTTGTAGCTTGTCTGCTCACTTAAATGCTTGCTGTGGAGAAAGTATTATTTCCCCACCTCCTGCATGCTTATACACTGTAGGTTATAAATGAAGTGGAGAAAGCACCCAAAGAGCTGAGAAAAGAGCTTATGAAACGCAGGAAAGAGGAGCTTGCACAAAGCCAGCATGCTCAGGTAACAGCAGCAGCTTAATGCTACTAAAAACAGAAAGCACATTATTCTCACAGCTCAATAAACCATGATTGAAAGGGCGAATTGCTAACTGAACTTACATGATACTGACTTTTCCTCATACAAAGGTTCCCAGGGCATTCTTTGTGTAGTAACAAAATGCACACTAATGGTGACATTTAAGTTGCTAACGTGAAGTTAAGTGGAATGTTTGGAAAGTTGATGCCAGATGAATAAACAAGTATGTTAATGTATAATCCACTGTATTCTTAATTATGATGGAGGCTTATACTTCTAAGTAGTAATGCCCATGTTTAATAAAAGTCTTTCAGGACAGAAAAATATGGAGGGTGAGTATGAAAAGAATGCCTGTAAAAGGCCGTCATTTCTAAAAAGTTCAGTGAACAGAAAAATGGTCAATGGTAATATTAAATGGTATATCAAACATTTCTTACTGTTAAACTCAACAACATAAGCAACTTAAAACCTGACTTTAAATATTAAGTCTGTTCTTTTTGATTCAGAATCTAGCAGTTTAAAAAGTAGACTATTTTATGTAATTTGATTCTGGATTATAAGGCTGAGCCAATTAAGATGGGTGAATTTTTTATAAAACTAGATAAGTGAGTATTTTCAGAATATTTTTCTAGAATTACTTCACATGATTCTGCAAGGCTTTTTTATGCTAGGAAACATCTTTTTTAAATTAAGTTTGTATTCAGCCTGGAGGCAAAGAAAGGTGAGCTCAACTTGTAGTTACATATGTCATGAAAGGAAGAATAGACATGGATTATATATTAACTGTTGCTTTATATTATCTTTTTAATGTGGTTTTATGTAATTTAAAAAGTGGTTCCCAGACTTTTAACTTTTGCAGACCCATGAAAAGAAACATAAAAAGAACAAAAAACATTGGGGACCATGAGAAATGGATTGCCATTAAAATTTTTTTTTTTTTGGCCAAGTAAGGTTAGTTTAAAAACTGCCATTTACTTGTCACCATCATTTCGAAGGGAGGCTATTTTAACACTATGGAAAATAAAAATATCTCAGGAATTAAGATTTTAATAAAACTAGCCTGTTTGAATAAATTTAGTTTCTGCTGTGAACCAGTGAAAAATTTTGTCTTGGCCGTTGTAGAGATCACTAAATAGCAATCACAGCATTTACTATGTGTCAAACACTGTTTACATGCTTTACATGTATAAACTCATTTAATCTTACGATATATGAGGTAGTTACTCTTAATCACCTCCCTCATACAGTGAGGGAGCTCTAAAGCACAGGACATTTGAGTGACTTTCCCAGGGTCACACATCTGGGTAATAACAGAACCGGAATTCTTGTCCAAGCGAGTTTGGTTCCGCATTTCATGCACTGAACCATCATACCACATTTCCCTCCATATGTAAGCCACCCTTTCTGTGCCAGATCTGAGCTCTTCCTGGCTTAGCTTCGTGCTTGTCAGGCATGTCTTGTTATAGGTGCAAAGGAAGTCCTTGCTGGTTGTCTGTCTGTTTTTGGATAATTGGAATTTCAAACCACCTAATAGTGATGATGATTTTGCTTTGTAAAGGAATATAGACTTTTAAATTCCAAAAGGTAATTATATCAGACTATAGAGTTGAAATTAAGAATTTAGTGTTGATTTAATTAGGTGATTTTAATAAAACTCTGTTGGCGATTATCCATATAATTTTGGGTGCTAGCCTATATTTTTCAACAAAAGCCGAAAGCAATAATTTCTTCTTGTAAATTTAATGAAGAATTTAGTAGTCTAACGAATTCGAAAAGTATTCCTCTTTAGCTGCTGCTTTTAATGGAGGTGATAAAACTTGATAACTTCACAGAGTCTGTTTTAAACTTTTTTGAGAGTTTATAAATAATAGCCATACAGTCATGGAACTAGAATGTTTGATCATCTGGTCCAGTGGTTTTCAAACTGTGCTTCCAGGAACTCTTGAATTTGGAAGAAGCACCTCGAGAGTCCTTCAGAATAAGGACTGTGGGGCTCCACACTCCTGCTTCCGCTTCAGCTCAAGCAGTACCACTTCTTATCTGTTCCGTAAATGTTACATACGAGGTCTGTTGAGGAAGTGTCCAGCCATGTGTTATGAAAAATGGAGTCATTTATTGAAGAAGATACGAGATACACAGAACATTGTACATAGGACAGTGATGCCTCAGTCTCCTTCAAAGTAGGCACCTTGGGACCTCACACAGTTCTCCCAGCAACTCTTTAGTTGTTCAAAACATTCTGCAGTATCCTTTGTTGGGATTGCCATCAGCTGCCCTGTTGTATTTTCTTGAATCTCATCAACGGTCTGAAATCCCTTCCCTTTCTAAGGTGATTTAGTTTGGGGAAAAGCCAGAAGTCACAGGGCATCAAATCTGGGCTTTGGCAGGCTGAGTCAGCTGGGTGATTTGATGTTTCACCAAAAAACTCTGCATGAGACATGATGCATGAGTGGGTGCATTGTTGTGATGAAGCTGCCCATCACCTGTTGCCCATAGCTGCGGCCTTCTGAATCATCTGAATAGTTTCCACAGAGCAATGTTTAAGCTTAATGCAAAATTTAATGCAGATCTGTTGCTGTAGTGGCTCTGTCATTCTGAATGTGACAGCCACACAGTACGCATCCTCACTCAACAGCGTCTACTGCCCCCACTGACTAGTACAGTGAAGTTGTCATTGTTCACACATGTGCATTCCAGGCCACTCTCCTTGGCTGCCAGGTTACATCCATGTCGTGCAAACCGTTCTTTTTATATTAACAGTGGCTAGACTTTCCAGACAAACCTCGTATTTTTAGTGAGTTTTTGAAAAAGGGTTTGAAGGATTTAAAAGACAATGCCAGCAAACTAGAGTTTGGAAACCATTGATCTAGTTCAAATCTTTAACTTTATAGAGGAGAAAGAGACTCCTCTGTTTCAGACCTCAAGAAACTCAACATTTGTATAATTATTTTTCCATTTACAAAAAGTTATTCAGCTATGTTCTCACCTGGGAAGTGCGTTGTATTCTGATCCACAGGGCGTTGCTCGGGTCATGATTCAGTCTTTTCAGTTGTCATCTTGTGCAGTCTTCAACGCCCAAATGCAGGACGTAAGTCCCACGTGCCTGTAGGAGGATGCCTTCTCCTGTTTTACTTGCTTTTTCTTTGGCTCACATGTGCCTTTTCATTGTTAGCTTTGTTTGTTAAAATCTTAGAAGATTGGTAGGTGATAATGTCATTAATGACAAGAACAGCACTAACCTGACGTGACCGCGATAGTGCAGCATTCTTCAGAGTTTTCACATTGGAGCTCCCTGCGCCACCCTTACATGGGGGTGGAGTCTATTCATTTTACAGATGAAGACGTCAAGGCAAGGCACATTGATGGTAGAGGTGGAGCTAGAACACTGCTTACATGGTGTTCTTTTTCACCCACCAAAAATTGTCATTTGAGATGTTCATATTTTTCAAGAAACATCTTCCCAATAGTATTTTATGAGCTTTGCACATGTGAGAAATTGAATGCTGTGATTAGATTTCTATCTTTGTGTGAAGTGACGTTTTGATTGCATATATGTTTATGTAGATGTTTTAATTATGGATATGGTCAGAAAAGACGTATTAAAAGTGGTGATTTTAGTTTTGTTTAACTCCAGTTTTCACTATTCGAATTGCCCGTGATGAATGGCGAGTTGCTGTTCTTCCTGCTGTAGTTTTACACTGAGTCTGCAATTCAAGGCTGTATTCTTTCTCCCAGTTTCTGTCGGAAGCGACTCGCTCACTGGACACTGTAACTGCGGTTTGTGACGTTTGAGAGACACAGCTGGCGCAGAGAGAATACAGCTTGGTTTCAGCCTCCTCTTTCCCTCTCCTGAAATCAGACTTATTTTTGTATTATTGGCAGCTGTTGGGCTCTATAGTTTTCTAAAAACGTAAGCAAAACATTAATTTTTTTTAATGAGAGGGAGAAATCATGAATTACGATCACTTTTCTGATCATTACCATTTTTAGCTTTTCTTTTGAGTTAAAATGATAAAATTCTGTACAAATAGCCCAATATATCATAACCCTTCCATGTAGTTTTTTACAACCCAAAGTTGTATTTTTCATTTTCATAATTATCTGATTATATGATAAAATTACTTATAAAAATTCAGACTTATACATTTAAAGGGCACTCATTTTATAATTTATATGTCCATTTTTAAATTATTTGTTACTCCTAGTGATCAGATTAATCTGTTAAATTTTTATAGGATGAATGTAACTTGTACAATCTTTTTTGGAATGTAATATCACTTTTTATTTAGATCCTAAGAGTAATTTTTTTTCAGTTGAACGACATAATGCATTTAGATGTTATTCTAAGAGTAATTTTTAATTAAAACTTCCATTGTGAACATATTGTACTTATCTTTTGAAGTTAGGAAATTTAACGAAAGCACAATAACGTTAAAATTTCCTTTCTTTTGAGGTAATAAAATGTATTAATTAGTATGTAAGGGACCTTTCCAGTCCACGGGTCTATAAGGTAGCTGGTGTCTTAGGCAGCTGTCTTCCCAACTCTGATCGTTAGGAAGCACTTCCGTGTGTTGCTTACCTTGACTCTTACCTATTGATTCACAGTTCACCTCCTGGAGCAGAGCAGTGCTAGTTCTTCCTGCTTCTAGAAACAGTCTTAGCTCCTCTTTCCCCCTCGTTTGTTATTAGCCACTCAGGGCATGCTGCAGCTCTTTCAGTCATTCATTGTGTCACATGCTTTCTGGGCCCTTTACTCCCAGGTTTGAGTTTTCTGTGGTTTACTTCAGAACTTTTAAAGTCCATTATAAAGGACTCTTAATGTGAACTAAAAACCAGTTTGGGACCAATAGTGTGGAAGCTGTTTGAAGGCAACACTGTCTTTTATTGGGTTTAGTAGCCCTGTAACTAGTACAGTGCCCAGCGTTGTACTAAGTGCTTAATAAAGGTTTTCTTTGAATTGAATTCTTATATTGTTTATCTAAACATAAATATATTATAGTAACGTGACCAAAAATTGCATTGATAAGAAATTACATTCACTTTTTTAGTGGTACTGGCTTAAACCTTTTAAATTTTCACACAAATATTTATTCACCCCATCTTGTACTTTTGCACTTGATTTCTTTGAGCCTAAACGTAATATTTATATTTATGCCAGTTAATTTGGACCCATTGTTTCTGTCCACACAGATATTTTTAAAAAGTTTTTTATGCAAACCAATGGTAAAAATTTGAACAAAAGAAAACCTGCTGGTATATCTGGAGGTTATAGTAAGTTTATTTAACAAGTTTGCATATAGAAATTTTATAATAAAATTTACAAACCATTTTTATTATAAGTGATATTTACTGTAGGACAAAGAAAAACTTGAACAACTTTCTTTGTTGTAACTGCTTAAAAGATAGACATGGAGATTTTCCATCTCTAAATAAAACTCAAAAGAAAAAAAACCCAAACCCCAACTCAAAAGGTCTTATTCTATAGAGTTGAATTTAAATATTCACTTAGTTTTATTTACTTTTTGCTGTGATAAAGTTAGTAGGTATCTGTAAGTCAAGTTGGCAGTTGTATTTTATAGAGGCAATTCATTAGTCTTTTTGCTAGTGTATACTTGTAAGTATGCCAAAATACCAATTATGATGCAGAAGAGACAGTAATTTGTGACTCCGATTACTCTAACAGGATGTCACGAGTGGTAAGACCTGACCCTCACCTGCAGGGGCAGTAGTGCGCAAGCGTCCTGAGGACACTGCACTGGAGGTCAGGCTGCTGGCGGTCTCCATCCTGTGGAACTCTGTCCGAGGCCGAAAATATAGTTCCACCAAGGATCTTGGGGGTTTATCTTCTCTAGGGTGCACAGAAAGAGGGATTATAGGTGAAGTGGCCCTTCAACACGCTCCAATTGACCAGAATATCCCTCAGACTAATCACAAACTGCAATAACTGCCAAGAGAAAGACGGCAATCCAAACAGTTCCTGGGCAACATTTTTTCAGTTTGGATATTGCTTTTATTTTTCTGTAAATGTATGTTCTAGCATAAAGATCATAAGTCATTTTAACATTTCCTTTCTTACACTGTAACCGAAGGAAATAGTATGTGCTTAATAAGTATTTATTGAGTTAATGAGTAGATCCCAAACATGTTAGTAGAGTCTTCTGATTACAAGGAATTTTGTTTATGGATTTATAAAATGTAGCTCACTTTCTTACTGGGTCCTCAAACTGTTCTTTTCAGGCACCAGCTGTCAATTTAGAAACGATCTTTCTCTGCTGGTATAGGCATGGTATTTCCTCCTAACTCTTCATTTCTTAGGAAAATAGAGAATACAAAATTCTGGGATCTGTTTTATTTATTTGCTCTGTATTGCCTTTCTAAAAGGCATTTCTTGTTCTTGTCGTACCCACACCATAGCGGGACAGGCAGGCAGTTCCCCGAAGATGACAGTGTAACAGGGCATTTTAATTATGAGTGAATAATAACCTATTATGTATTATTCCTAATAATGAGTTTAGAATAATACGTATCCTAGTGTTTTTTCTGGGCTTGAATTGGGTGTCTAATGCATTTTTATGTGTATGTACACTATATAATTTTGGTATTTTTTAATTTCACTAACTGGAAATTGGGTTTAGAAGTCTCGTTAACCCTAACATATGCAGTCGTGCAGATAAGTGGGTGTTTTGCTCAGTGAAGACTTACTAACTGACGGTACCTGTGTCTGATAGGAGCAAGAGTTTGTTCAGAAGCAGCAGCAAGAATTAGATGGCTCTCTGAAAAAGATCATCCAGCAACAGAAGGCAGAGCTAGCCAATATCGAAAGAGAGTGCCTGAATAACAAACAGCAGCTTATGAGAGGTTTGTGAAACGATGCAGAGTGTGTAAAAGGATAGCTCAGAAACATTGCTGAGGTGTACTTTGAAAATTATTGGGATGCTTTCCTTTGCTAGAGTGATAGAAGGAAGGAGAAAGTTGAGGTAAATAAGAAGAAAAAATTTATAAAATTAAGAAATACTGTGAGATACAGAATTCCTTTTTGACAGTAGAAGTGAACATAGACACATACTCCTTAAAACATCTTATCCAGATGATGCTAGAAGTATACCTGAATAATTTTATATACTGATTATTTCTTGTAATTATTGGTATACTTAATGGCTACATGATAGAATGGGGATTTTAAGCACTTATTTGCCCTAAGAAATAGTTTAGATTTTTTTTTTTTAATTTCCATGGAGATGATTAAATGGAATTTTGGTATTGGGGGTGGGGCATTCTGTTATAGGATATTAGAACAGAACTGAAAGTAATACTAGGTATTATCTTTATATTGGTAATATTTCATTTATAGTTCAGAATGTCAGTGTGTAAAAGTTAGTGTATATAGAACACATTGATGTAAATATTAAAATGAATACCGAGATGCATCAGTAAGAAGATCAAAGTGACGTTCTGAAAATTGCTTTCTTCTAGCTCGAGAAGCTGCAATTTGGGAGCTTGAGGAGCGACACTTACAAGAAAAACACCAGCTGCTCAAACAGCAACTTAAAGATCAGTATTTCATGCAAAGACATCAGCTACTCAAGCGCCATGAGAAGGTTAATGAAATTTTTTTTGTTCATTTCAAAGTTCGCAGAGTGAGAATTTCATTTTTGAAAATTATATTTCTCAGAGAATGCATTCAGATTTCTTTATTTGACCCTAAAATGTCTCTGATAAAGTTTGGAGTAATTAATTGTATGTCGATCATGATTGCAGACTTCTTTTTTACAAATTCCGAGGAAGGTACTAGTCCCAGTGCTCAGTGGCCTTGATAATGTGCACCTTGGTCTCTGAAAGGCACTGCTGTGGGCCCATTCTGGTTCAGTATCTCAAAACTGGACTCCCTATACGTATTGAGAGTTTCAACATAAAACTCATTACTAATAGCTTTGTATTTTTCTTATAAATTATTTTTTGCCTAATATTTTGCTGGTTTGTATGCAGTAATGGAGAGAGTAATTTTGGGAAACAGCAACTATAAAATGGCATGTTTGAACATCTGTTAGGTACTGAGTATTATATCTGCATCACTGGATTCTGTTTAAACTTTTCTTAGGAAACAGAACAAATGCAGCGTTACAATCAACGACTTATTGAGGAATTGAAAAACCGACAGACTCAGGAGAGAGCAAGACTGCCGAAGATTCAGCGTGGTGAAGCCAAGACTCGAATGGCCATGTTTAAGAAAAGTTTGAGAATTAACTCAACGGCCTCTCCAGATCAGGACCGTGAAAAAATTAAACAGGTAGATAAGCAAATTCTTCTCTTTAAGGTTAAACAAATTTGAATGACCTTTAGGAGTGCCACATAATTGTGCTGTACATGTTTAGAGCCACCTTGCACCTGGGATGTCACTTCGGCTCAGTCGGTCGGGGATAGGTACATGGCATGTCCCAACTTAGTCTTCCAAGGGTGCAGCCGCAGGGCAGAGCCCTCCCTCCCAGGGCCCACCCTGGATCCTGGGCTGGACTGGTCCTGATACCAGCCCTGGGAATGAGGTGGCTCGGGCAGCGCTTTAAGTGAAAATACATGGTCTCACTATATTTCTGTAATCACAGGTCCCACACACAAATTAACTGAGGTTACTTAGCAGATAGGAAGGACAGGGTTTTAATCAGAGGTCCTCCCTTCCCCATGATATAAACTCCAGCTTTGAGTCACAGTATATTATTACTTGCAGCTTTAATTTATTGTACTTTAAGTTTTGTTAAATTCCTTAATTGTACTGTTGGAAGATGCAGAAATTACATTGCTTGTTAACCATATTTACCTTTGTCTTTCCTATTTATAGTTTGCTGCTCAAGAAGAAAAGAGGCAGAAAAATGAGAGAATGGCTCAGCATCAGAAACACGAAAATCAAATGCGGGATCTTCAGTTGCAGTGTGAAGCCAATGTCCGAGAGCTGCACCAGCTGCAGGTGAGGCCCGAAGCTGGAGCCGCAGCGGCACTGGATGGGCAGCACGGAGTTGGGGAAGTTCTTGGTTAACCAGACTGAACCGCTCTTACTCACGGGAATGCTGGGATTCGTTTCCTGTGTAGACCAAATGAAAAGACATAGGCCTTGTTTGGATTTTGTATAACTATGGGTAATATAATAGAAGCTAAATTATAACCTAAGAAATTGAGTTTTTCAAAAGCAGTATTGACTATTTTTAGTATATTTTTCAAAGAAGATGAACAAAGTTTTCAGATGTAGGCAGCCCTGGCTGGTGTGGTTCAGTTGGTTGGAGCATCATCCCGTAACCAGGGGTGTCCAGCCTTTTGCGTCTCTGGGCCACACATTAAATAATTGTGACATGTAATCACAAAAAAATCTATAATGTTTTAAGTAAATTTACGATTTTGTGTTGGGTCGCATTCCTAGCCACGCTGGGCACATGCGGCCTGTGGGCCGCTGGTTGGACACCCCTGCGGTGTAAACCAAGAGGTCGTGGTTGGGTTTCTGGTCAGAGCACATACCTATGTTGTGGGTTCAATCCCCAATCAGGGCGTGTATGGGAGGCAACCAATCAATGTTTCTCACGTTGATGTTTCTCTCTTTCTCCCCCCGACCTCCTCCCTTCCTGTCTCTCTAAATCAATTTTTAAAAAATGAAGCTATGACCCACTTCATAATTCCTGGCCCTTGGTTTTTAGAGGAGAATTTGAACCTCAGTTATAGCCTAGTGTTTGATGAGTAATTTATTATTTTGGAAGATAATTGTATTTGTGAAAAATTGCTTTGTTGGTCTGAAGGGTTTTTTTTTTTTTTAAAGATTTTATTTATTTATTTTTAGAGAGAGGGGAAGGGAAGGAGAAAGGGAGAGAAACAGCAGTGTGTGGTTGCCTCTCACATGACCCTCACTGGGGACCCGGCCTGCAACCCAGGCATGTGCCCTGACTGGAATCAAACTGGGACGCCTTGGTTCCCAGCCCGCGCTCAATCCACTGAGCTACACCAGCCAGGCGATCTGAAGTTTTTTAACCCGAACTTTATTTTCAGAATGAAAAATGTCATCTGTTGGTTGAACACGAGACTCAGAAACTAAAGGAGTTAGATGAAGAACACAGCCAGGAGTTAAAGGAGTGGAGAGAGAAACTGAGACCTAGGAAAAAGGTAATATTAAAAACTTTAATTCAAACGTGAATTATTTGTGTCTGTCCCTCCGTCCGTCCATTCATCCACCCGTCCTCCCTGCTATTGGCTTTTTACCTGCTGTGTGTCCGGTACAGGAGATTCATAGGGGAGGAGAAAAAGGCCCTGTGCCCCAAAGGTTCAGAATTTAGTGGTGAGCAATTATAGATCAGGAGGATTATTGCTCTGAAGGAGTTAAGTTCCAGATAATGGGGATAAGGAGGTTAAATGGTAATGGAAAAATGTAAAATAAAAAATTAAAAAAAGAAGATACAGGGGAGCAGAACACAGTGTGCAAGCAAAGGAGGAGGAGTGCTTAAGTCCTTTTTCTTATCTCCACCACACCTTTCCCCCCCCCAGTTCCCTCCACCAACAGATATGCTCACATTGCTGTTCCCTTGACGGCTAGGCTAGAAACCTGAATTATTTTTCATTTCCATGATAACCCACATTCAGTCATAGTATTTTTCTTTTCCATATTGTCATCCTACTACTTGCTTAAAACTGTTCAGTAATATCCTAGTGGGCCTTCTGGTGTTTAGTTCCCTTTTTCCTGCTTGCCTGCCGCCACCAGATCATTTATCCTCAAGAACATCTCCGGTATTGTCATAATGATATACGGGGGGGATACCAAGAAAAACACCAGAATTATCTTCTTGGGGGCAGGCCCCTTGTAGTACAGGCTTCCCCTGCTAGGTGAGTGTTCTAGGAACCCATCTGTACCAGTGTACCAGCTGGTGTTGTTGTGAGAGGCTGCATTCAGCTCCACTGAAATTAAAAAAAAATTTATTGTTAATGCTAATACAGTTGTCCCACTTTCTCCCTCTGTGCCCCCCTCTACCCAGCCTGCCCCCCACTTCCATAGTCAGTTCCCATACCGTTATCCATGTCCATGGGTCCTTCATACATGTTCTTTGACTAGTCCCTTCAGCTTCCTTCAGTCAGTCCCTACCTCCTTCCTCCGCTCTTACAGCTGTCAGTCTGTTCCATGATTCCAGGCCTCTGGATGTCTCTTACTCACTAGTTTGTTTTGTTCCCGAGAGTCCTCTTGTAAGTGAGATCACGTGGTTTTGTCTTTCTCTGCCTGGCTTATTTCACTTAGCACAGTAGTCTCCAGTTCCATCCATGCTGTCACAAAGGGTAGGGTTTTTTTGGACAACTGTAAGCGTGTTTGCTCGTTTCCTGACGGGTGATTTGCAAGTGCATCTGCCACACTGTGCTGAGTGTTCACCAGTTTTTGATCCAAAATGTCATGACCCCTGTGCCCCACCCTCCCTGTTCTCCTGATCTGGCCCCAAGCAACTTTTTTCTGTTTCCTTGGATAAGAAGTCCTAAGAGGGAAACATTTTGCTGATGTGGAAGAGGCGAAGCAAAAAAATGGCAGAAACACTAAAAAGCATCAAAATTGATGACTTAAAAAACTTTTTGAACAGTGGAGAAAACATCACAATAGGTGTATTGCATCAAATGGAGAGTAAAGGTGACTGATGTTTAAACATGTAAGAATACACAATTTTTTAATACAAATATTCCATCTTGTGAATAAATAATATTTGAATTAAAAATATTCCGTTTTGGGGTCCCCTCATAGGTAAATCTTTAGTTTTATCAGAAAAAAGTGTGACTGCCTCTGTCTGACTTTTAAACCTTCATAGTGCCACGCATCGGCCGCAGCGTGCCTCTCCCGTTCATCTCCCGCCACTGCTGCCCGCGGGCCAGCGTCGGCTCTTGTCGCCGCTGCTCCACTGGCTGTGCGGTTTCTCGCCACTGCACGGTTTCTGCTCCCTTCATCTGCCATGCCTTCCCTGTCCCGTCTGTCATCCTTTTATCTTTCCTGCAAGACTAAGCTCATGCTTCATTTCCTCTGAGAAACCTTCTTGTATCCTTCCATCTCCTTCTAGACTTTGCTTGTGCCTCTCCAGCCACACTTACCCCTGAACCACTTGTCCCCAGAGCCATTGGTACTTCAGATGTTTATCAAGCGCTTCTGTTTGCTCTGTATTGTGGGGATGGAAAGGTGAATCTGGTTTAGGTTTTACCTTCAAACAGCATATAGTCCAGTGTGGGAGAAAAGACATGCACATCAATAGGCAAAATGTAGAAAATGGTAAGTTCCAATGGGAGTGACAGATAATAGTTAATAACAGGTACAATCTATTGAGTGCTTAATGTGTGTTAAGTACGTCATTGTCACATTTAACCCTCACATAGCAACCCGGTGCGGTAGGTGGTGTTATCCCTGTTTATAGCAGCAGAGTGCAATGATTCTGTATTACAGAACAGTTAAGTGGTTGACCCAAGTTAGACATTATTATGGCTGAACCAGGACTTGAACCCAGGGCTGTGCACAGACTTTGATCTTAGCTACTGAGCAGTCTGGTCTTCTGTAGGATAATATATAGGGAAAGTGTTTGGGGAAAAGAGTTTTATCTTGGCTGTCAGAATAAATTCTGTTTGTAATGCCAGTACATGATTTTCTTTTTCCTTCCTTTTTAAGACACTGGAAGAAGAATTTGCCAGGAAACTGCAGGAACAGGAAGTGTTCTTTAAAATGACCGGGGAGTCTGAATGCCTTAACCCATCAACACAGAGTCGAATTTCCAAATTCTATCCTATTCCTAGCTTGCATTCCACTGGATCGTAACAGTGGGAAGCATTCTGTGGTCTGGTTTGGCTTTTAAAATATGTCATTTTGTTCTCTTCATCTTCTGCCACAGTCTGCGTTAGAGGGTGCACCACGACAATCATCTGCCTCACCTTCTTGGCGGTTTTTGTGTGTTTGTCATGTTTGTTTAGCAAAGATGAAGGGAAAGGAACTAAGACGGATGCTGGGCCGTGTTGGCATATAGCATCTTGCAGTAATTCCCTAAGGTGATTTTGTATATTAATCTTAAAAATTGTGTTCTTTAGACACTGTTACCTAAAAAATTTCTTAGAGATATAATGATTAAAATTATTTTTTAAAAAACCTGTTATGTCACTGAATATTAGTAAACATTGCTTTTTCTCAATGATGCCTGAATTCTGTCATTGAAACTCTGCTGTGGAGAGTGGAATGACTTTCTTTTGGTAAATCAGCTCTCATGAAAAGGCTAGGAGTTGCTCAAAATATGATACTGATTTATTAAATACATCTATTTGATCTTTAAATAGCAACAAATTCTTTTAAAAGAGAAAAATTATTTCAGTAATCTGTCTAAAATGATTACCTGTTTAGGCGTGAGCTAATACTCAAGGGTGCTAGTTTTATTAAGACAGTGCCTAAAACACTAAACTTTAATCGAGTCTAAATAGGGTTTCCTTGTTTGACTCAACAAAACATCCTTAGCATTAAGTATTATTGTTTTTAAATCTTGCTTCTATTACCATTTGATAGAAATTTTCCTTCTAAAACATATGTTGTATGAAATTGGGAACAATGAGAAAAAAGCTTTTAGGTGTTCTAATTGGAAATGTAAAACTCAACAAATTAAAAGAAACAGAGAGAGTTAGCTATCCCAACGTATTTCTTAAAATAATACATGAGCTGGTTAAATGACTTCTCCCATCTTAGCAAATTCTATTCATTGAAAACTCTGTCAGAGGCCTGCTGGCTCTGAGTTATATTTATAAATGTATTTTCTGAAGTAGATCTTAAAAGAGGCATTTGTTCAGAATACTTTTTTTAAAAAAATTAAAATAGGCAAATGTTGAAAATGACTTAGTTGTTTTGAAATAAAGTCATTTATATTTTGATTTTATTTTGTTCCATGTTTAAATTATTTACTTTGATTTGAGTGGGAAAAGCCTGAATCCTTTATCATGTGGTTGCTGATATGTGTAATTATTAATGAAATGCTCACTCTTAGTCCCTCTTGAGGCTTAGAATTTCAAGCACGTGTTGGGTCAAACAGTATTATGAACTGTGCTGTGGTGTGTGAGACAGCACATTTGTAAGTGATGCTTGCTGCCTGCCATTTGCAACCTATTCTCTTTTAAGAGTACTAGGTACCACATTGTACAAGTTTCAGTTTTTGTTATATTACATTTGATGCTGGTGAAAAATTTAAATGTAACTGTGGGAACACTTACCATATTAAGAAAATGTAAATATCTGTAGCACTTTCTTGCAGTTAATTTGAAAACTTTGAATACTGAACCTTATTTTGTCAATGGTTTAGATGGTTTAAATGCATGTGTGATTTTCATTTTGTAATGGTTTTGACCAAGCATAATTTACTTGGACAACTTTGTAGGTAGCCTTAACTTCTGGCCAAGTTTGTTTTTTATATAAATATATATATACATATATTATGTATGGTTGTAAATTCATACATTTATCACATGAATGTGTTACTGTATACAAAACTCCTTTAATTCCTTATTCTCAAATGCTGGGTTGAAAAATGTTTTGAAAGTCTTTAAAAAAATATATCTTTATAAAGTAATATTTAGGATGATGATGGAAATTGTTTATATTATGATAAAAATGACAGTATAAAGTTACTTAGTGTATTTAATGATTTATTTTAAGGGGGAGAGGAGAGGAAGGTTCTCAAACCACTTTCTTTGAAATTTTCAGGTTATTGGCTTTTAAAAAGTTAATACTTTAGGCAGTGACTTTTTTTCAGTATCATTTTAATGATATTTTATGTGCTAGTTTGTGGCACATAAT
Source organism: Micronycteris hirsuta (assembly GCA_004026765.1). Classification (NCBI taxonomy): domain Eukaryota; kingdom Metazoa; phylum Chordata; class Mammalia; order Chiroptera; family Phyllostomidae; genus Micronycteris; species Micronycteris hirsuta. The sequence continues at coordinate 32,005 of PVJI01003539.1, forward strand.
CTTACTTGATCTGAATAGTTGAGTCTCTTCATTTCTTTCAACTTGACATTCAGAGTATTGAGTAAAGGAAAGAGGCTCAGTAGAATGGTGGACACTCTGATCAGTTTATCTTCAACTGCTGCATCTCCCTGAAAACTGCCCTTCGGATTCAGTATTTATGCTTGAGTCCTCTTTCAAATATGACCATATTCTGTGGGTGCAGGACTACAAAATGGTAATACACAGAGGTGAAACATTCATTTTAATACTTAAAGTTACATAAATACTTTCAAAAAGTGTTTTGTTACAGAATATGCTGTTTGTACCCGTCCCTGTCCCTTTCTCAGGCCCTCTGTTCAAATAGCTGACAGTGAGCTTGCTTGCATGAAGGTAGGTGGGGCGTGGGGGAGGGGCGCAGACGGCTTTGAAATCAAAGAATACAGTCAAGTCCATTCCTGCTTTGGACCTCGTTGCTGTGGCAGAATGTGCTATGAAATGCGTACCCCGATCACTCCCCCTTCTGCCCTGCGTGCTGAGTCCACCGGCCCGCCGCGCTGCCGCAGGGCCAGCTCGCAGGGCCTGTCGCGCCATGCTGCCTTTCCCTGTCCTGTTGGTCCGCAGTCGGGAGTGGATTGCTGAATTAGCTGCTATTCTGTATAGAGTCACGATTAAGCTTTTTCTTACCCTTTTCTATGGGGAAGCTATAGGGTGGGTAAGGAAGAAATTGAGTGCTTGTACTTGGCTGAAAATACTAGAACTTTCCTCTGACAGGATACAGCAAATTGTAATTAAATATAAACCAGAACCAGAGCTACCTCTAAGTAGTGTTTCCTCAGGCACAAAGCTCTCAGGCATGTGAGATCCACTCTGATGGAGGGTCTCTGATTTCTCGAGCATCAGCGCGTTTCAGAAGTGACTGTCTTTTGTACTCTTTCAGTTCCTTTGTAACTACACACTCTTTCCCATTCCACACTGTGCTTAAATGACAAAGTCTCTTCCGAGAAGCCAAATTCTGTCAAATGATTAGCTAGAGATAGCGTCGATTAAAGGAAAACCTAGAACTGAGATGAAAGCGGAGAGTTAGTTCTAGTTCTAGTAGTCTTCTGATGAAATAAATCAATTCTTTTCTGGGAAATGATCTTTTATAGGAAACGGGATATTTTAAATGCTTTTCTTAAGTTGAGGGCACAACAGTTAATGCCTCTATTACTGCTTTTCTGTGGCTGACATGGTTTTGATACAGCTTTAAAATGACTGCTTCTCAGCTTTGGATAGAATGTTACACCAGTTTTAAATGTTGGCTGCAGCTTTCTGTGATCCTCCGATTTGCAGTGTAATAACTTCACAAGCTAAATTTTCAGAAAGAACTTTGTTTCAGATTACGCCTCTTGTCTACTTGGGAGCAATGTGTCTTTTCAATCATGGGATTGACAAATGAACAATAAAGTTATTTCTTAATCTGTGTCGAGAAGCAGTCTTTCATTGAGACCATTGGAACTGAACCGTCGTGCACGAGAACATCTTGCAGCTTTTTTGGTCCTAGTTCTGTTTTGACACTTGCAGCCCTTCAGGTCTGCTGACCCTTTCAGTAATTACCGGCGCTTTACGTTTTTCCACCAGCGTATATGTATATATTTTTTATTTCCTTTTTTCCCCTTGGGATATATTCTCACCAAACATTTCACAAACTATATGACCTCACTTTTGCTAAAAATAGCCTCATTTGTAATTTTCATACACATTTCAGTAGACACTAGGAAGCATCATTTGCAAGTGTTCTTGGCTGGAGAGAGGCTAAGCATGTCACTTTCTAATGCAGGACCATTGTACACTATCCAGCTCATTCTTAACCCCAATCCTCTTTTCTTTTTTAAATAGAAATAAAAGAGGCTCTGAGTCGTTGCCATCCAGCTGAGGACATATCTGCCCATTTTTTTCTTGGGTTCTGTCCTTCACCCATTTCACATGGCCTTAGAACTCTGGAGACTTTCGGATAGCTTAGAAAGGTAAGTAGGGGCAAAACGCATGCCTGATTAATCGAGTATCATCAAAGGGGATAGAATACTTGAGCCCTTGAAACCATTACAGCACTAAAGAGACTCAGACTTTAGGTAAAACTAAGACATTAAAAAGGTGCAGTGTAGTCATTTATTATATGCAGTGAGTTTTCATTAGGGAGTAAGAAGTTGTTTGAAGTTCTGAAGGCCTTTTGGACTCAATGTTTAGAGTTCCTACATTGATTCAGAGCAGGTGCTAGCGGGATACACAAAGCAGGCCGACAGACCGTGCGGGACGTGTGGTGCTTGGCTGGTGGTCGCTGCTAGCTGCTGTTTGATGTGGAATTAAGTGTTTTGCCCCAGGATAGTATGTGAGAGTCGGGAGAGGCCACATGAGAAATAAGCAGTCCAGTCTTTTAGAAGAACAGAGGTAGAGAAGATTCACTTAACTCCACTTCAGATTACCCAGCAGTTTAGCGTCACAGTTTGTAATAAATTCAAAAGTTAGCCTCTTTCGAATGTGCATGTCTGATTTTACTCTGTATTTCTGTGGGGCATTTGATGTTTGTGCGTTTTTCCTTCATAGGCACTTTAGTATTCCATATTACTTGCTCTGTAATTAGAACTACTTTGCCCCAGGGTAAATCACTACACTAATTGAGAACAATTCTGTTGCTCATCTGTTGTATATATGCTTATTTCAAGTGACTTATGTGAATGGATTGTAATTGCCCAGATTGAGTTATTAGTTACAGATAAAAGTCTTCCTTTAATGATCTCAATGATTTAACAAAGTGCCGGAAACTGTGTCCCAGAATATTGTGTTTGTGATAGTGTCAGAGTCAAACCTAAAGTATTTTCTTTCTTTTTTCTTTACTTTGGTTGGATGAATCAGATTACACATGATATTAAAAAAGGGAAAAAAATCCTTTAATTGGAAATTTTACATTTGAAATGACTTTTCATCTAGTAGACCACATTAATGTTTTTAGACATTGAAAAGTGCTTTAAAAATAACTGCGCCCAGTACCCAGTGCCATTTCCTAAGTGCAGAACAGAGGTGACATCTTTCCCAGCAGCAGGATTGCTATTTCCCCTCCCCTTCTCTCCCTTGCCCTCCTTTTCTATTTGCTGCAGTCCTGTGGATACAGATCGTAGCCACAATCAAACAAACTTTCTAAGCAAGTGGGAATATGATATGTAGAGAGAAATAACTATTAGAAAGAAACCCTATCACAGGAAGTGAATTTCCTAACTTTTTCAGTTGCAAGAGTTGCTTGTTAGCCAACTCTTCTGTGACTAGAGAAAGCAGAGCGAGCTGGGGAGGAAGGAGCTGATAGCACAGCTTTAAAGCCTTAGCTGGAACACACCCCCACCAAGTGTTACCCCCAGGAAGGTGCCTCCTCCCACCCCCACCCAGTCTGCCATTTTTCTGAGCTCAGTTTTAGGCAAAGCTCAAGGACTCCTGAGCCAACTTCTATGCACCTGGCTTCGCTAGGTTAGGGCTTGAACTAAGTGGCAAAGCAGCTTTGCAAGGGCTCTGGGCTAGAAAGTAGGGGGGTCAGCCTCACGCCACAGCACTGCAACTATTCAGGTCTGCCCAGCGACGCTGTTCGATTGTGTGTCTTTGAATTATTTATGTGTGTATATATTGTTTCAGACTCCGGTAAGTGTTCTAGCTGACTATTTGGCTATGCTGTTGTCAGTAGGATGTTGGGACTCCAGCTTTCACCCTTCGGAGAGATGGTGACCGAAGAGCACCATAAGCCACTGGGAGCACTGGTCTGGGGGCTGTTCCCTAAGGGTAGCTCATGGCTTGGTGGCGATACTTCTCCTTCTCCGCCCAACGTAGACTTGGTCACCTGAAAGTTAGAAAATGAAAGTTAGGAAGTCAAAAATTGTCTTGTGCCCTGCGGGTCCTTTAACTGGCTTGAAAGATAAACTCCTATAAGACTCAGTCTATTTCAGTTGTTTACCCTGTTTCATCACCAGACTGGTCCTCCTCTTCCTCCCTGCATTGGCACCCTCCTCCTTTCTCCCCAGCTGTCTGATTGTTATGTGAATTATGTTGTTGGCAGGCTCTGCCTTTAGTAGTTGGCATTTGCCTTAATTTTTCAGACTTGCTATGGAACAAATCTCCTGCCTCTCAGTACTCCAGGAACTGTGGCAGTGGAGGCTTACCTTTGTCTCCTTTTTCTCCCTTGTGCCCTCGAGGGCCGGCTGGCCCAGGCGGGCCGGGTGGCCCAGCGGGGCCCCTCTGACCTAGGAGGAGAGAGAGATGCCGCATAAGCCAGGAGCGTGGGGCCTGGAGGAGTGGCACACGGCCCAGCACAGCACCGGCGTGGGAGCTGCTTTTCAACGCGAGCTTGTTATACAGGATCCTGGCGGCTGTTGCCTGCCGCCACTTACCTTTGAGTCCTGGGAAGCCCATTTCTCCCTTCTGCCCAGGGAGTCCTGGAATGGTTCCATAAGCTGCAAAGGGAAAAACTGGCCTTAGACTAGCTGTACGCCCAAAGCTGGGAGATAAAGTGATTCGTTCAAAGTAACACAGGTAGGTAGTGGTAGAGTTGGGGCTTGGAAGAGGAAATGAAGTTCAGAATCTGTCAGACTTTAAGCATCTCGAGTGTTAACGAGGTTTTCCAGGAGACGGGTCTCTGTGGAGCAGGTTCCATGGGAGACTGTGCAGCAAGTTAAGTGCTGGGAGAGTGATCCGGGGAGGCCCTTACTTCGGAAGAAGTCCATGAGGTCCTCAGTCACATTGCTGTAGGCAGAGAAGACCTTGCTGATGCCGGGGGGGCCCTGGGGCCCAGGCAGGCCTGGTGGGCCCTGGACGGTGTAGGCCATGTCCTGCAGCAGGCCCTGACCTGTGAAACATGAAAGTGTGGGCACACTCTTCACCATGGGGAGCCAGCTCCCAGTGCACTGAGACTAGTTTGGGTGACTGGGAAACCCTGCAGTATCCTTGTCTTGCTCTGGGGAATGGCACCAGTCTCTGCTGAAGCAGGCTTTCTTCAGAGGCGTTTGCCTGCAGAACTGTGCTGATAAGCTGCAGGGAGGGAGGGCTTCTTAGCCAGCAACCCCCCCTCAGCCCCAGCAGAAACTGTCCCAGTCACAAAGACTTCCAAGACACACACCGGTCAGTGGAAAACAAAGTACAGAGACCCCAGCATTCTGTATCCCCTGCAGCAGAGGTTCCAGCCCTGACTGGGGGCCCCTTGAACCAAGCAGGGAGGAAATTAGGTTGGGGCCTCCTGTCTTCAGTCCCTGTCCTGACTGCAGTGCTGCGGGGCTCACAGCCTGGGTGCTCCGAAAATGAGAGGAGGAGCTTCCGGGGCCTAGGTGTGGAGATGCTCACGTGCTCCCGCTCCCCCCACAGCACTGGGGCTTACGTCTCCCGACTTACGCTGCAAGCTCTCGGACACCCGGACAGCCAGCTCGTTGTAATCCAGACCTCCAGCATGGCCATTCCCGAACAGTCCGCCGTCACCACCATACATGCCACCTCCTGCTGTCCCATAGCCTGTGCCCAGGCCAAGGTCTGAGCCAAAGCCTCCCCCTTCACCCAGGGAGCCTCCGCTGGACCCTCCTATGCCCATAGAAGAGCCGTAGGACGTGTCCCGGCTGACCGATGAGCTGTGTGAGGAGCTGCTGCTCCGGCTATAGGAGCCATCCATGGACCCCAGGCGGCTGTCTCCAGGTGGTCCCTGGGGCCCAGGAGGGCCTGGGGGACCCACAATGAAGCTGCGCACATCAGGACCTGTGGGGGGGGGCTGCATGAGTGGGAGCTCAGGTCTGGGTAGAGAGGAAGAAGTGGGAGTCAAGGGGTCTCTCTCAGGGTCTCAACACTCCTAATCCAGATACGTAGTGAACTTCAAGGCACTTGTCTATTAGGATTGTACTGGCTGGAAAGACCCTGGGCTTTCCCTGGCTGGTGGCTCCCACATACTGGTCTCCCAGGGTCCTTTGCCTTCTGCTCCCTTCCCAGAGAGAAGCAAGGCTGAGGAAGGGGGCCTATGAGCAACAGCTGTGTTAGGGGCACCTACTTGTCAGGTAGCTAATCAGTTCACTCCGGAAGCTGTCGGTGTTTTCGGCTGCGTAGGTTGCCAGTGCTCCTGAGACACCCGGAGGCCCTCGAGGGCCTGGGGGACCCGGAGGTCCCGGGGCGCCTGGGATGGAGGACAAGCCAGCAGCTGAGTGGGAGGCAAGAAAAAGAAAGATCAGAGATTGCCCTGCCGAGAACACTGCATTTCCCACCCAGGGCCCCACGTGGTCCCCTCTTGCAGGGGAGGGGATGAGGAGGGAGCAGCTGACACCCAGAGCACCACCAGGGAATGACTGGCCCTCCCACTCCCAATTCTGAGCCATGTTCAACCCAGATCATGTCCCCTCCCCCTCAGCCCTTCTGCCACTGAGAGTGGGGACCCTGCCTTGGCTCCTGATCATACCAGTACCACACTCACTGGCTCGTGAGTTCTCTGAGGGCTGCACCTCAAAGCTCGCATGTTGCTCCCCAGGGCCCCAGGGCCCAGCCCTGTACGTGCTGCAGGAGGGCTGGGTAACAGGTGAGTGTATTTAATGCCAGAGCTACCCTTACTAAAACCCACGGAGCTCTCGAGCCCAGGCTGCAGTCCTCTGCCCTCCTCACCCCTGCTCCCCATGCCTTACTATGCAGGTAAGATGAGAGATCCTCCATGCTGATGCTGGACCATGCGTTGCCTGGGACCCCTGGTGGCCCAGGGGGTCCTGGGGGCCCAACGATGCCTCTGAATTCAGATCCTGAGACACCAAGCAGGGAGTTGGTCACGGCCAGGACCTAGGGGCTCTGCCTTCCATCTCAAATCACTTGGACAGGTGTCCCCTGTTCAGCCTTACCTTGGAGCAAGGAGAGGAGCTCCTCATACGATGTTCCCGGCAAGCCAGGGGGTCCTGGGGGCCCAGGAAGCCCAATGCTGATTCCAGAACCTGAGGAACAAAATCCAAAGTTGTGATACATTTAGATCAGTTAGGGGAGGGCAGCGGGAAACCCCCTGTAAGAGGAAGCCAGACGGAAGCAATGTAAACGGAAGTGGGCCCAAGAAGAGGAAAAGAGGCAGCAGGAAGGCACTGGCAGAAAGAGGAATGCAGAGAGACAATCCTGGGTAACGACATCAGGGAGGCGGGGCCCAGGCCTGGGAAAAGCAGAAGTCAAAAAAGGGCCCACACCCTTCATCCTGCTGGGTGTGCTTGTATATAGTGAGCAGTGTGTGTGTGTGTGTGTGTGTGTGTGTATAGTGAAGTGTGTGTGAGTTGTGTATAGAGATGTGTGTATAGAGAAGTGTGCATGTGAGTTGTGTCTGTATAGAGAAATGTGTGTGTAAAGTGTGTATGAGTGTGTGTATAGGGAAGTGTGCATGAGTTGTGTGCAAGTTCTGTGCAGGATGGTGCGTAAGACGCTCATTCTGGCTTCCCTGGCAGGGCTCCTCGACCTGTTCTGGTCTACGGGTTTGAATAGCTCTGAAGGCAGCTTTCTTCCCCAGGGGTTTGGTGGAGCCTGGCAGGAGAGGGACTGTGGGCCATTTCGGGGAAGTTCAGCCATCATGTCCTCATCCCAGGCCCTCCCGACCACCCTAGCCTGTAAAGGACAGACACTCACTTGACATGTAGCTGAGCATGCGATTGCTCAGCTCCGCGTAGTCCAAAGACTGGAGGGACCAATCTCCACCAGCTCCTGGTGGCCCCGGGGGTCCTCGAGGGCCCATGAGGTACTGACGTAGATACTGACGCACATCATCCCCTAAAAGGAAAGGGTGCGTTAGCATGGACCCACACAGGCTCCGGGACAGCCACAGCCTGGCCTCCCCTTACAAACTGGCTGGCGAGCATCGTGTGGCTCTAGTTCTCAGGCCCATGGGGGGTGCGGCAAGCTCAGTGGTATCTGGAGGGGCACCTGCCTGGTTGGCTGGCACTGGGCAGGGGTATTGCTGCCCCCTTTCCAGTCAGTGGTTGGGGGCAGCGAGGGAGTGGCTCCTTGTCCTGAAGGACCCCCTCCCCTTTGCAGCCCTCACGGCTCTGAGGGACAAGATGAGCCTGACAAGGGCGGTCAGGAGAAAGCAAACGGGCTGCTGCCAGCCCACGGCAGGAGACTCACGCTGCAGCGCAGCCAAGATGGCTTCAGAAGTGACGGACGAGCTGATGCTGTGCCCCGAAGCTGTCAGGAGGGAAACCCGGGTTACCTGTGTATCTGCACTGAAGCAATACCCTATTGCTCCAGAACCACAAAGACCTGGGCAACTCGCTGCTTCCATTTGGGGGAGATGAACGAAGGGAGCATTAGGAGGCTATTTTTAAAGCATGAAAAGGTCAAGCGTTACTTTTATTTTTGTTTGATAAGAAATGGGTGTTTTCAGGAGCATTCTTTAGTCTAAATCCTCAGAGACCCTGCAGCCCGAAGGATCCCACTCCCATATCTAGGACGCACTCGTCACACGCAGCTAGAGGGCTCACTAAACATGGCTCCACAGTGCCCCTTCATCTGAGCAAGCCCTTTCTGAGGCCAGATCACCAGGAGTTCGGACTTGAACATCACACTGAGAAGATGGGCAAAGCCAATAGCAAACGAAGAGACGAGATTCCAGGAACAAAAGTGCACCGGGGGCGGGGAGGGGGGTGGCGGAGGAGAGGGCCATTTCAGCTGCGGGAGAGGCTTACTCTGCAAGTAGCTCACGACAAGGCTTGCCAGCTCTGCGTAGTTGAAAGTTTCACCCCCAATGGTGGTGACAGGCCCCGGAGGACCGGGAGGGCCTGGGGGACCCTGAACTCCAGAGAGATAAGACCTAACACTGTCACCTGCCAACAAAGAAATAAAGCAAGGTCAAGCCTGTCCCCAAGTGGGCACGTGCTCCACATGGAGGGGACCTGAAGCATTTGATGAAGCGCCCGCCCCAACCCCACACAGGCCCAAGGCGGGGCCAGTAGGGAGCCTAGATGTCTTGTTACAATGGAGAAACTGAGGCATATGTTGGGTCAGGAAGTACTTGAGGGCTGTGGACCAACAAGAAGACTCTAGTCAGCCACCCATTTGACAAAGCTCTGGTGCCCATGTTTGTGGGAATCACACACGTCCATGAAGAGCACAGGGATGGGGTCAGGGGAGTGCACACATGAGAGTGAGTGTGTAGCTGTGTATGCATGTGGACAAGCGTGTGGGTGTGCGAGTCTCCACTGGGGCAAAACTGAGGTCATCTGTGTGGGCAGCTGGAAGGCAGGAGCTCACAGACCTGCTGTCTCGGCTCCAGGGGAGAAAGACCTGGGCCTGGCCATACCGACACAGCAGACGCACACACACACAGCCTGCCAGACCCCGCACTCACTCTGCATGTACTCGGAGATGTACTGCTGAATCTCCAGGCCCGAGCTGCTGATGGAGCCCGGAGGCCCAGGGGGCCCTGGTGGGCCGGGTGGGCCCGGCATGAACATGGTGCTGGATGATGATCCCCCTGGAAGAAAGAAAGCCCTCTGAACTGGTTTCTCCACCCTAGGGTCTGACAGAGGGGCCTGGGCACTGCTCCCACAGTTTGGGGAGAGGGGTCTTCCTCAGTGGAAGAGGACAGTGGCAAAGAGAAGGGGCCCCCGAAAAAGAGAACAGGAGTGCCTGTAGCAGCCGCTGTCTACGGGGGGCACAGCGATGGGAGCTCTCCAGACCAGACCCCTCTCTCCTTCGGCAGCCGGCTCACTGCCCAGGTCTCCCTCGTCTCTGCACCCTCCGTCCCCAGCTCCCAGGGCCTGCTCTGTCTCAGCCTTCCGTCGCTGGCATTTTTAGTCATCTTTACATGCGGGGGTTCTTCCCTCCTGCCCCCACTAACATGTAACCTCCTTAAGGCCCCTCAGAGATCCTATCTAGTGTGTGGAAAGTACCTAATCAACACTGAATCGTGGAGAAATGGATGGATGAATGAATGAATGAATGAATGAATGAATGAATGAATCCTTGTTCTCATTGGCATGGTCAGCTTGCTTGAAGAAGGGGAGAGGAACTTTGGTCACCTATGGTACTTACCGTGAGAGGGACCACCAGGAATACCAGGGAGTCCGGGATCACCTGGAATCCAAATCGAGAAGCCCTGTTCGCATCACCTCCCCTTACCTGCATGTGGCTCAACAACTGCCTCATGTGTCTGTCTCTGCAGTGACCTCACAAGCTCCCTTTGGGCAGAGCCTGTGTGTGTCCCCATATCCCCATCCCTTCCTCCCTCCAGCCTTTCCTTTCTTCCCCTCCTCATCCCCACACGCTTTAGCACCAATAACTACATGCTGCTCCTAGTCGGGCTTCGGGAGCCAGCATTACTCCTACTCCTCACTGCCTTCGTGGCTGCTCTCTCATGACCTCTCTCACCTTTAGGGCCTCGGGGACCAGGTGGGCCCGGAGGGCCAGAGAAGAAGGTCTCTGTAGAGGAAAGAAATAGTTTTGAGTGTGGACACAATGATTCTGTGAGGGAGAAACACCTAACACAACATTCATCACACTGCAGATTCTCGATATTTATCAAATGGTTGGTTATATGGATGGATGGATAGATAGAAGTAGATAGACAGGTGGATGCTTGGATGGATGGATGGATGGATGGATAGAGGATAAATGGTTAGATAAATGAATGGTTGGGTGAATGAATAAATGGATGGATGGATGGATGGATGAATTTTCTGCGAGGGAGACGTTCTGGGCTACTTGCTCTAAAGCTATTGCCATATGTTTCTATGTTGCACTGTCAGCATATTTCTCATTTCATATACATGTGTCCTGCCTACTTCATGAGACCTGGGCTCCCCAAGCGCAGGAACCAGGTTTTCTGAGTCAGCCCGTATGTCCCCAAGGGCAGAACCGATCCCTCCCTCAGGCTAGGATACCAGGTGGCTGGGTTATCATCATTTGCCCTCTGTACATGCAGCAGGTGGCATGGAATTCATGTGACCACACCTGGTGGGAAGTCAGGAGGAAGCAAGGTAGTAGGTCAGGAAGACCGAATGCCCGTGACCATAGAATATACTGGGGTTAGGCCTGAGGTAGAGAACAGGTGTGACTTGACTCCACGACATTACCTGAGTTGGCCAGAGATCCCGGTGGGCCTGGTGGGCCTGGCAAGCCTTCCCCTAGAGAAGAGAACCCACAAGATTAATTAAGGCCAAGAGGTGGGCCAAGAACCCTCTGCTCAGGAGAAGTGACAGGAAAGCCCTTTTCTAAGAGCCAGCCCAGAAGAAGCCTGAGCTCTGGTCCCATTGTCTGCTGCCTCCCCGCTGTTGGGCCTTGGGGTTGTGGTGGGCCTGGAATGGAAGGCCCTGCAGAAGAGAGTGAGGAAGGGGCAATGCCAAACCTAGGAGCGGGACCTGGCTTCCTTACTAAGTCCTTGAGTCTACTGTTCCCCATGATTCCCCTCCTTCCAAAGATCCCTGAGATGCTCACCTGGTGGCCCAGGTGGTCCAGGTGGGCCTGGGGGACCTTGTAAATCAAGACCCTCTGTAGAGAGAAGAAAACAGAAATGAGCAAAAGCTGATATGGGATTGCTTTCTGCCAGCTCCTCCCTTCACCAAGATCATAAGTGCCAAGCACCCCAGGCTATACTTCCAGCCCACACATGAGGCCCTGGGGCATGGCACATGACCCTCAAGCACCCCCTCTGCGAGGAGTGCCCTTGCTCAGAGGCAGGGCAGGGCTAAAGTCAAACTGAGAGCTAATATGTGTGTATTGAGTGATGGGTAAGAGAACATGGCTTCAGTGTCAGAGAGCCTGAGTTCAAATGCCTGCTCCACCACCTCTGGCTGATGACTTTGGCCAGTTCTCAACCTTTGTCAGCAACAGCTTCCTCCTCTGTGAACCAGAGGCATAAGACCTATGTCACAGGGGCCTTGGGAAGACTCAGTGAGATGCCATGGCAACATGTCTGGCGCATGTGACCACTGGACCAGGGCTGGCCAGGTGCTCAGGTGCTGAGGTGGAGGCCCAGCAATCCCTCTTCTCGTGCTCTTTAAAGGACAAGGGCCCAGGGAGTCTGCCCCCTAGGTCGAGCCTGAGGCTGAGAACCCACAGACCCTTATCGCTGCTCCTAGCAGGTGGGGGAGGCAGTCCTCCTGCCAGCCACACAAACAGTGTCTGGCTTCCCTGAAGGCCCTGGTCCCCCTGGAGTCCGAGAAACTCTCTGACAGCTGCCCCATTCCTAGTGAATCACCCCCCGCAGGTGACAAAGCCCTTGCTGTTTGGTCTTGGCTGGCATTGCATTCCAGAGGAACTGGTCATCCTCACCCACATCCGGGGCTCTGGATGACTCATTGGTGTAGCCACAGGTCCCAGGGTGCTCTCCCACTCCCACCTGCCCTGGAGAACATGGGGCACTCACGAGCAGAGAGGACCTCGGAGATGGAGCTGCTGCTGAGGAACGATTCACCAGCAAGCCCTCGCTCCCCTCGCGGGCCTGTGGGGAGACACGGGGTTAGAGTGGGTGCCGCAGCAGCCCAAGTGCCTGGGGTGTGGCAGGCTGGAGAGTGACTGCAAAGTTTCCTGCTGGGGAGACACACCCCAGGAGGAGCGTATTGGCTTTCCCTAAACCTGACAGGTTTTTCATTGGTATTTGGATAGATCTCTACGTGGTGGTACAAATATTCGGGTCTGGTCACAGGAGGCCCGAGGCCTGTGAACATGGCTGAGCTTGACCCTGACGCGGTGGCCATGGAGCTTCAATCCCCTGTCTGGTGGACCCCTGCTTTCTCAGAGACAAGGAAGGGGGTGAGAACAGGTGTCCCCTCTTGCAGCTGAGGCTTCACAAAGCCCTCGATGCAGAACTGTCACCCGCCTCCCTACCCCCACCCCCCAAAAGGCACATCTCTCACTTCATTTATGGACCAGGGCCCAAGTCCCACCCAAAAAGGAAGCCTTCCCAACTGAGACCACAGTTGTGTGTCCTTTCAGGCATGACATACCTTGCTGTCCTGGGAGACCAGCGGGGCCGATAGGGCCTGGAAATGGGGTTGGGGAAGAAAGGGCTTTGTCACATCTCTAGGGTCACAGCTCTAGAAAGTGCTGAGGGAAAGGCAAGTCCGGGGTGCACGAATAGCTTCCTCGCAAGCCATGGAACAGTAGCCGAGAGGTCAGCTTGCTTATTGGAGAGCACCGCGCAGCTGGAGGCCAGCCTGGAGGCCCGTTCAGGTGAAAATTCCTCTGCCAGGCGCGGGGCCCCTGGGATGGGTTGGACCGCCCTCTCAGACACTGTCCTTCAATGACAAGGGACTTCTAAATGCTCCCATTGTCCCGTCTCTCTGGAGCTTATCAGGAGGAAAGGCTGGTCTGCACATGCACTGATCATGTTAAATGATGTGTTTCATTCACATGTGAACATTTTTAAATAATTAAAGAATAGATACATTTGACCCTTGAACGATACGGGGTTTGGGGACTGTGACCCTCTGCGTAGTTGAAAATTTGCATATAACTTTTGACTTTCCAAAAACTATACTAAGAGCCTGCTGCTGACTGGAAGCCTTACCAGTAACAGTCAATGAACACATACTTTATACGTTATATGTATTCTATACTATATTCGTACAATAAAGCAAGCTACAGGAAAGAAAATGTTGTTAAGGAAATCACAAAGTTTGTGAGTTTTTTCAGGTTGCCACAAATCTCCCCCAAAACTTCCAGTATATTCATTGGAAACTATTTGCATAGAAGTGAACCTGCTCTGTTCAAATCCATCTATGCAGCAAAATAATAGGCGTTTTGGGAAAATAGGAGAAAAGTATCACCTGTAATTCTTTAACTTGTAACATTTTATTTCTTTCCAGCACTTTTTGCATCTTGTAAAAACACTATTGCAACCACAGAGCACGCTTAAATGAAATCCTGCTCTTTTAAATAACACTATTATCTCCTAACAACTTTCTTTTAAGTTCTCGTATTTTTGTAACGATTTCATATTTGTTGGACAATTTGGGGATATTTTCTTCAAATAGATCCCTGGCATTTTTGTCGCCCTTGATGCCTGTTATCCAATTGTTTTCCAAGAGGAAACGATTCAAAGACCGAGGGCTCTAACTAGTGAAACATTGGCTCTGGAGGGAGGAGGGCCTGGATCTGCCACGTCTTAGCTGAGCCACCTTGGGCAAGTCATTTATAAGCTGGAGCCCCTCATGGTGCTGTGGGGTCTGGAGAATTGAGGCCTGTGCAGGGCTTGGGATGCTTGCTGGTATGTGACGAGGGTTCGCTAGGCTGCCTGGGAGTAGGCTTACTCTCCTTGCTGGGTCCTGCCCTGGGTTTCAGGATTTGAGCAAACACTGGCCTAGTCAAATGCAACCTAGGCCTGCAGCTGATTTGGGAGCAAAGCAAGAAAACAGACTGACCTGGGATACCTGGAGGTCCTGGGGGTCCCATGGGTCCAGGAGGTCCTGGGGGACCTGGGACAGTGAGAGTCGATGACCCCTCTGAAAACAGAAGACAGAAGACACTGAGCCTCACTCTTCTGGCTCAAAGGGACTGGGACCCAGGCCAGACTGTGGGTTGAGCCCAGTCAGCGTCTCTTGCTCTCATTGCTTTAAAACTCCCCCCACCACCTTGTTGCTAATGTGAAGAGCCCTGCACTGCATCCTGCCCAAAGCACCGTGTCCACGGGCTGGCACTTCCCGAGGACGTGAAGGCAGAGCCAGGGCAGACGCCCGGGACGTGGGAGCGCACAGCCCAGAGCTGCTTACCTGCCGTGACGATCCTGCCTGCAGCTCCTGGTTCACCTGGGAGGGGAGGAAAAGGAGAGTGGTTGTTCCCAGGATCAATTAGTGGCCCAATAAGTAATTTCCATGGCTTATGATTGCATTTGAGACCCACTCCTGGGCCTTTGACCCGCGGGCTAGTCAGGATGCATTAAGCACCAGTCTCTGCACTGGAGACCCTGGCGGCTGGAGCATCAATCTTCTTGGCTCACATTAGCTTTGGGAAGAATCTGGGACTCCCCAAAGGTGAATGTTGAAGAGTTTGCCTTCCAGTGAGGCCTGGATGAGGCTGACTTGGGAGTAATTCCCACTCCCACGCTCTTCTCCCACACGGGGCATCTTGGGATCTTTTTGGGGACAGACTTGGGTGGGAAAAGTACTGAGAGGTTAGAGGATAGCAGTATGAGCCCCCAGGTAGCGCCGGTTCCAGGGTGCCCCACGGGTGCAGCTGTCCTGGGACAGCAGTGGGGCCTGGACAGGTCGAATGGAGTTCTGTGGCTGGTAAGGTGGGAAAGCCACACAAGGGTTGACAGGTCTCTCTTCTGCCAGTGTCTATGAAGGTTGAAAAGGCACGTGTGCATGGGGCATGTCCAAGAAGGAGCCGCCAGGCTCATTCTTCCCCACAGCGTCCAGCACCAGGTGCCACCAGTGAGGCGTCTCTTGGGACTGGAAATGCACATGGGCTCTGGGAACTGAGCGAGAGAAGCCGAGGATGGAGAAGCCTCCATTGGGCACTTTCAGGGGCCTCTTTTGTCATTTCCCCTGGTCTGTGAGCAATTCAGTCACCCGCCCGTGGGGCTGCTATTGGTGTCCCTTTCAGGGCACGTGGAGGGCTGGTCTCTGCTTGTCATCCGCCAGTCCCTGGTGGTCCAGGTCAAGAGAAGAGAAAGTACTTGAGTTCATTTCATTGGAGCACAGTCCGGTATTAGGTAAAATGTCCACCTTTGTGCACATTGTACTGGGAGGGTCCCAAGTCCCCTGTGGACAGGAAGTCATGGGCCCTAGAAGGGCAGGGTGCCAGGTATTCTTGGGAATCTCCAAACCTAGGTGTCTCACTAAAGGTACCATCGATCCATGAACATATCTGTGGACCCAGAGATCTGTCTCAGTTGTTATTATTCTGAAGTACAGTTATTTGTCCTAAAAGAACTCCTTGTCCTGACCAATCATTAGAAATAGTTTCCAAAAAGTATTTACTTTGTTCCTTGGGTCCTCACAAGGTGACAGTGGCTGATCATGACAGAGCACAGCAGCACAGCCCGTCAGGGTTCAGGGATGTGAGGTCACAGGGACGGGAGGAAGAAGACCATCCCTGAGCAGCAGTTATCCCTGGGCTGGCTCGGGACCGGGGCCTACCGGTACGGAACTAGAGAGTTCCATCTATGCATGAGGTCACTCGGCTGGCCCTGTCAACCTGCTGAGGGTTGGCCCCTCCCAGCAACATCTGAGACTCTCCACACTGCCTGCATTAAAGCCCCTGTGGGACTGATAAAGTAAGGTGGCTCCTGGCCCGGGAGAGTCACGTTACAGGGCTCCGCACCTAAGCGCCTAAGTGAGGGGGGTTGAGCACTAGTGGGAGGTCAGGGGATGGACGAGCTTTTGGGGGTAGGAGCAGCAGCCTCCCGCTCCTCCTCCAACAACAGGCCGAGAGGAGAGGGATTAAGGTACCTTGGTGAGGCTCCCGTTTGTGGGGCAGGGAGGTGCGTGGGGCAGGGTTCAGGGCTTAGCACCGATCTGACTCTGCAGACTCCAGCCTTCCACTGAAGCCACTAGATGCCACTATTGATCCAGGCTCTGCCCAGAGAGGGGCTTCCCCCTGGCCAATCTTTCCCTTCCCGCAAAAAAAAAAAAAAAAGACTTGTGAAAAGAAAGAAAATGTGATTTGGAAAATCACTTACCTTTAGCCCCTTGTAGGCCGGGGATTCCAGGAAGTCCTGATGTGATTGAAAACAAAGCAGTCAGGACAATTCAGGCCCAGCGGTTCCAGACACCCTCTGATAGTGACTAGCGCTCTTCCCTGTCACTCAGCAGGGCCACTATCGCTGGTGGCAAACCCAGAGACCTGCCTGGCTTTGCCTTCTGCTCTGGCGGAGGTGCCCCTAGGGGAGCCTCTTGCTCTGAGCCCTTTTGCTTCTCTGGGAAATGGGGTGACAGTGTGGCTTGAGGGAGACAGAGGCCTAGGGACTCAGCTTTAGGGGATCCCTGTCCTCCTCCAGCCTGCAAAGCAGCTGCCATCCCCACCCGACCCTGCAGAGTTGGGGTAGTGGTAGGCTTCCTGCAGCTGATGCTTTTGCCTGCTGAACTCCACCACGGGGCCCATGCAGGGGTCCCTGTGGCCTTATCTTTTGGAGGAACGTGCTGCTTGACTTCATTTTACATCTTTGCTTAATTTCCTTTAGGATTTGGAGCTGGGTGTGGTGACAGCGCACACAGGCCCAACTACATTTAGGACAGAGCCTGACCCCTGGGCTGTCCCAGAGAACCTGGGCCCCTCTGCGTGAGGTGAGCTCCCACTCCCTCTCACGCCAACAGGGACAGGGGCTGCTGTGGGGCCAGTGCAACTCCTGGGCCCTGGGCTGAAGGGGAGCAGGGCTCAGGCAGGCAGAATTGGCACATGACTAACTCCATTTCTACCAGAATAGCTTTCTAGGTTGTTCTGTGCATATTTTTCCTTCCTAAAATTTCTCAAGACTCACAGTAAAAGGACCTGAACCCTTGTTCACTGGGAGAGTGAGGGGAGGAGATGAAACTCGAGGTGATTGGAGGCAAGGCATTTGCAGAATGCTGGAAGGCTGGAATGGGGGGCTTGGTGGGTGGTGTTTGGAAGTGGGAGTGACCCAGTGACTTACCTGGAGGCCCTGGGGGTCCTGTGAGGCCTAAAGGAAATAAAACACAGGAGGGGAGAGTTGAAGGGTTAAGGAGCCACACCCTCGGCTACAGGAGCAGGTGGGATTGGCAGGGCAAGAGGACCAACTCTGAGTCTGGGCCAGCCAGACTCCAGGTCCTCCCAGCACTGGACCAAGAGCCGTTCCTGGACTTAGCAGTGAAGTGACCCACTGCTCCATCGGGCAATGGTTCCTCTGCCTCTTGGGGTCACAGACCCTCTGGCACCTGAGAGCCATGAACCCAGAAAACTCACACCCTCACTGAGCCCTCAGGCTGCCCCTAGACCCCTTCTGTGGTGCTCCCCACCTGTGCACTCAACAAAGGAGCCAGGAGCCCCCTGCTCATCCCTGCCCGCTGATGAAGGCCTTGCCCCTCTCAATTCCTTGGCGTGTTCCGATTTGTTTCTCCTGCAGCCCTGAGGATCGCGCTCCTGTTGGGCCTTTGATGGAGAGGCTGACAATGGCCTCTCTCATCAGACTGGCGGGAATTAGTGAGGGTCCAGGTACGGCCCGGGGAGAGGTAGAGCAGAGGGGAAGGCTCTGAGGAGCAAGGTACTGAAGTAGTGTTAAACTCTTGCAGTTTTAAAGAAGAGTCCTTGTCCCTTTCTATAGCCCCTTGCTTTCAACCATTAAGCTCTTCCCAGTTGCCAGACTTGGTGACTCTGAGGAATCAGGACACAGGCCACTGCACACAGCATGAGCCAACCAGCAGTTGTAGTTGCCTGCTGAGCTGCTGGAGGAAAAAGGGGTAAAGGCACGCATGCACATGCATGCACACACACACACAGAGCAGGGCCCTGGCTCCCTCTTCCCGCTCTGTTACCTGGTTTCCCTGGGTCTCCAGAAGGTCCTGGTGGGCCTCGGGTTCCAGGCATCCCTGTGAGACCTTGTTCACCTGGAGAGAGTATGACCAAAGTGCAAATGTCTTCCCCCTGAGAAAGCTGAACCAGCCAGCACATCTGCACTGAAGCTTTCTGGGGGGTTTACTGAGTGACTTGCAGGCAGGTGGGAAGGAGAAGGCTAGTAAGACCCGCTTTGTGTGTTTCTACATGACGCGTGGCCCTCTGGTGCTGTGACTTTGGACATGAGCAGGTCAGGGCATAGTAGGCAAGAGAGGCGGCAAGAGTGAGGAGAGCTGATTGGTGACCAACCTCTTGGGCCTTGGTGTCCATCGGGGCCTGCGGGTCCTAGGAAAACAGACCCACAGCTCATCAGTGACTCTGGGAGCTGTTCTAGGATGCCCCCGCCGCCCCCGCCGCCCCCACCACCCATCAAGTTCTCATCACATTGTCTCCCAGGTGGGGAGCCCTTGGGTCCTTCCCATGGCTGGCAAAAGCGGAAAAAGCTGTCTCCGTCATACCCCCTGGATGCAGCTTTCTCCCTGCCCGATCCTCCAGAACCAGGAGCCGCCCACCCTCCTGTTAAGAACTGCTCCCTCACTCCCCGTTGACCTCCGGTGCCCTCAGCGGGACTCTGCACACAGCAGATGCCCAACAAATGCCGGCCTCATGTCCTCAAGGCCCTGAAAGTCAGGGTCCTCCAAGTTCTTGTTGCCTCTGCTCCAATTATCCGACCTTCTCGGAGGTCCTTCTGGGATCATGTCTTGCTTTTCCCCATCTCTCTGCTTTTCCTTATTTATGTTGTTGTTTCTCATGGGATTTTCCAAATCGATCATGATCAACATCTTCCCTACTTTTTAGGACAATCTGAAATGCCACCTCCTTCACCTTCCTGGCTGGAAGAATGCTCACTCTCCACTCTATCCTTGCACTGTGTACCTTTTATGGCACTTGTCACTTCATATGGGCTTTATTTCCCCTTGAGGGGGGTGAGCACCTTACTTGCCCAGCTCAGAGTGAGCACTTCCTAACAATTTGTTATGTGAATAAGAAAGTGAATAAGTCACACCCCCCATTGGTAGAGCTTAAGCCCTTCTGGGGCTTGGTGCTAAATGCCTGGCCCTCTGAGGTTCCTTGGCCAGCACTGTGTCCTGGCTGACAGGCCCCTTGGAGAGGGTCAGCACAAGCATGAACCCTGGATCCAGCTGTGAGACTGGCCCTAGGATGTCAGGGCTATGTCTCGAATACTGCAAATCCCGAAGGACTCTCACATTGCCTGTCTACTCCAGGGGCCCGAGTGGCTTGGGGGCAGGAACCAGGGTGGAGGCCGAGGCTTGCCAAGTCTCCCCCAGAGCAGTAAGAAACCCAGAGAGGCGGCTGCTGCTCTCTGAGGCCCAGAGGGATGTGCAGGCCCCAGAAATGGCCTGTGAATAGAGCCTCTACAAGGGGTGGGCAGGTCAGAGACCAGAAGAGGTGGCTCTAGAAGGATCTCAGCTCTAGAGCCATGATGACACCAGAGTGGGGCAGACCTGCTGCATTCGCTCCCCTGGGACACTCACCCATTGCTCCCTTAGCTCCAGGCTCACCCGCAGCACCAGGCAGACCTTTCAAGCCCGGTTCGCCTGCAAAGGAAATGGACTAGCTGGCTGGAGGCTTTCAAGCTTTGCATCCTCGATGGCGGTAGAATGCTGCACCCTCCCTGCCCATCTCCAAGCCTGCCACTTCCCAACCAGATGAGCTTGGGGTGCCAGAGATTGGGGGTGCAGTGTCTGCTTAGATTCTATGGTCAGGGCCACCTGGGCAGCAGGCATAGACTGGCCGGAACCACACCTGGGCTGAAGTTGCACATGTATGAGTCTTATTTCCTTGGCAACAGAGAGCTACCCCTTGTAGCCAAAGTACCATTACTACTAATTTCCTTTTTAATTATGCAAGTTGGCAGGAGGTAAGTGGATGAAGGGGGACAAGTAGTGCCAACTTTCTGCTACTCGGAAAAGAACTTAATTTTCTCAGCTGATTCCCAAATCACTGACAATCATAACTCCCTTTTCTGCCCCAAACATGCACTGTCTGGACTCTGTCTTGATGCTGGCTCACACTGCCGTTGGGGCTTTATCTCGTCTGTGTTCTGCTAGACTGCAAGTTCTCTGAAGTAGACGGAGACTCTGTCTCATACTCCTGTGTGTTTTCCCCCCTCCAGTGCATGACAGATTCCCACATAGGACTGACCTGTGAGACCTCGGGGTCCTTTCTCACCCTGGTCACCTAAAACAAACATGGTGGGTGGGGACAGGAAGCATCAATAAGTAGCAAGGAAAACACTCCCACCAGGCAGAGGGAGCCTGGCTGCCGAGTGGTTCTCATTGTACCTGGAAGCCACTGTCAGCAGAATCTTTGCAGGGAACGTGTCCCTTGTGAAGCCCAAGGGGCACTTTGATCCCCCCCAAAACTGAGACCAGCTGCTGCTGTCGTACAATGGGCACTGAGGGCAGAGGGGGTCCTGGATGCTGCGCCCTCACCACCCCGAGGGCTACCCAATCACAGTGCTATGATGGTAGTGCTTTGTGGCCCCCCGTTGTGCCTCAATTTCCCTGCCTGGCAGGCACATCCCTCCCAGGCCCAGGGTCCACGAGCCAGAGCCATGTGTGTTCCTGGGCACTGGGGACTGAATCACGTTTGGGTTCCCGGGAGTCAGGCAGGCTCTGGTGATGTCTGAGCAGGAGTAGGAGTAACATACCTTTGGGACCTGGTGGCCCCATAGGTCCTCTGTCACCTGAAAAAGTAATGGACAAGTTGGTATGAAGAGCCTGGGCGAGGAGGACCAGGAAGGGCGATGTCTGTGTGTGAAGACAGCACCCCCACCCCACCCTCCTAACTTCCCCTCTCCTCATGTTTCCCTCAGCCTGCACAGGCTGTTGGTCACGTCCATCTGACCCTCTCTGTCCCCTCAAGACCTTCCTCTTGAGTGACCAGCACCTACAGGGTAACCCCTTTCCCGGCTCCTCCCCACCAGCTTACCTTTGACCCCAGGGCTCCCTGCTTCACCTCGGAGACCTTGGAGACCTACAGAACCTGCAGGCAGAGGAGACCGTGCAGGCAGGTGAGTGCCGTGGCTTTGGAAGGGATGGACACACACACACAGACACATGCATGCACACAGGCACATACCTGGGTACACACCCAAGTGTGCACACACACACACACACAGGAGTAAAAACCAACGGCTGCTCTCTGCAGACACCTCCCCATGTCCTCTCTATGTCATCCCAGGGCAGGTCCTTTGTCGCTGTGATTAGCAGGCCCCGGTCATAAGGACACCGTTGGGACCCTGGCCTGCATTACAACATGGGCTGTAGCTCGAGATTCCCAAGTCAGCAGGATGAGCGCTGGCCCCAGGGAAGAGGCGGAGGCAGGCATTGCTCAAAGCAGGCAGGACAGAGTGGCTTGCTGCTGGGGGGCCAGAGTGGCTCCACAGGGCCCACCGGCACCCAACCTCAGCCGCAGGGACACAGTGCGGATGTGAGTTTTGTGCCCCCAGTCCCTCTTTATAATTGCTTCTTTTGCTTAAAAAAATGTTTGTTTTTCCTTTTAGTGCCCCTTTCTTTGCCCCAGAAATAGCATGTATTGGAAGAAGCCATGCACTGACCTGGTGGGCCCTGTGGGCCAGGAGAACCACTGGCACCTGGGAAGGATGACAAAATGACAATGATCCGAAGGGTCGGGTGCAGGCCATGGACATCTGACCCCACAAGGTATGGGTTCTTGTCAGGACCCCGGAGCTAGTGGGTCCAAGATGACCCAAGTCCAGTGCCAAGTCTTCCTCAGGGAGGAAGCTGAAGCTGGTGGCATCACGAGACCCCTGCTCCTTCCCAGAGTAAAACATCTGGGCTGGGGCGGGGGAAGGAGGAGAGGTGACCGGGTGGCTTCAAACGGAGAAGGCCCATTCTCCCGGGTCATTCAGACAGGTTGCTTCAGGATGCATGTGCCTGGGCCCCAATGCGTGCAGACAAGTGAGGAAATTGTCTGACTTCTGAGTTCCTGATCCATCTATTCACTTAGGAGCCACATAGTGGCACCATTGAAAACAGATGAAAATGCAGCCCCAAATCCGCCAAAACTAGCCCCCATCCTGACCCCCAGGCACTCCTTTGTGGGGGCCCCCTCAGGGCCCATCGCTCCTGCACAGGCCTGGGATGAGGGGGGGTGGCCACCCGAAATCCCAGCACCTGGACCTCTGTGATCCATCCTGGGACATTGACTTACCTTTGGGACCCACAAAACCTGGGACACCAGGTGGGCCTGGAATACCCACCTCACCAGCAGGACCTGGGGAGAAATGAGTGCTCTGAGAGAGTCCCCGAGTGTGGTTGCCTGCCCAGGCTGGCAGTGTCATTTGGGGGATGGCTCCCACCCTGCCAGTGACCTCTGATCCACTTGGTGCCTCCCTGAGACCACGAATTGGCAAAGCACCTTCAGCTTCTACCCTCAGAGCCTTTATGCTGCATGTCCGGCACCTGAGGTACTCCACAAACACTTGTTGCCATCTTGAGTAATATTTTTCAGAGAAAGGGAAGCTAAAAATAAAGCTTCTTGCTCATGATCTGTTGGCATCGAGAGGATTTCTTAAGTCTGCACTTGGTTTTTCTTGATAAAAACAGACTCATGTTAAAAGTCTAATTGCAAAATCTCCCCAGATGCCTCCAGGGCTGGGCCTGTGACTGGGGTTTTCCATGCCCCTTTCCCTGACTAGTTCCAGCCAGGAGAGGCCCGAGGGCCTGAATTCCACTCTGCCTTCCGTCAGGCCCTGCCACAAGCTCTTCACCTCAGCCATGACTCCTCCCTGCCCCACCCGGGGGACCCCTTTCACCCTGTGACCACGTTCTCCATGCATTCTGAGCTTGGCAAGGTTCTTAGTCTGAGACCCGGACCAGCAGCCTGGCCCACACCCCTCTGTGCCCATCAGGCCTGATGCAGACCCTGGCTCAAGGCACCCAGCAAATGCTAGGGAAAGGAGGAAGGGAGAGGAAGAGAGATGGAAGAAGGAAGCATGGATGTAGTTGACCCTCCTGGGGAAGGGATCATTGCCTCTTACCTCTCTCCCCTTTCTCTCCAAACCCAGGTGGCCCTGGTTCACCACGAGGTCCCATGGGGCCTTCACGCCCTCTCTGGCCCACAGGTCCCTCCAAGCCAGGCTCTCCTGAAAACAGAAATGGCCATATCAGAGTTGGGACCCTGAGCCACAGCTGCGGGCTCCACAGGCAGCATCTTGCTGGCAGGACACCTGCCTGGAGTCTGTGCTGGTCCCCTCCACCTCCCCCTGCCTCCTGTAGTCCAGGCTCAACCCGGAAGCCAGAGCAACCCTTTGAGAATGCAAGAGGGTGGAGAGGATCATCATGTCCCACCCCTGCCCCAAACCAGCAAGTGGCTTCTCACCTCACTGGGAGGAAAAGTCTTTACAAAGCTCCTCCAGGGCCTGGTCAGCCTCGCACCTTGCCCTCCCTCTGGACCCTCAGCCTCCCTCCTGGGTTCCAGCTGAGGCCTCCACCACCTCCTCCTCCTCCTCCTCATTGCTCCTCCACCAGTGGGCACACCCTTGCCCCAGGGCCTGTGGTTGCTCCCTCTGCCTGGAATGTCTTCTCCAAGATCTCCTCAAGCCAGGCTCCCTCACCCCCTTCAAGTCTGCTCAGATGGCACCTTCTCAGAGAGAGGCCTTTCCTGATGGCCCCCTGGGGACTCCCAGTGTCCTGCCAGCCTCCGTCTTTCCTATTTCCGAACCACCTCCTACTCTGCTACGTACTTTTCTTATTTAACATGTCTGTTGTCTTTCTCCCCCGCCCAAACATGACCAGGGGTTTATTGTTTTGTTTACTGATGTTTCCCCAGCACTGAAAATGGCCTGGCACACAGCAGGCACTTAATAAACGTTTATGGAAGGAAGGAAGGAAGGAAGGAAGGAAGAAAGGAAGGGGCTCTTACCCATGCTGCCTTTTTGTCCCTTTGGTCCTTCTGGACCTGGGTGTCCCAAGAGCCCAGGGATACCTGTGGATACATGAAAATCCCTCAGCCCTATTTTCCTCCCTGAACCTGGGAGCTGGGACTGAGGAGCCCATGATACCAGCCACGCCATCAGAGGTTACATACCTGGGGTCCCAGGGAGCCCTCGATCTCCTGTGGGGACAGAGATGAGAGAGAGAGGTCAGCCACAAGGCCTGAGCCGCTACCTAAAGGAACCACCAGGTGGGATTCAGGTAGGACTGCCAAATGCAGCAAATAACAATACAAGGTTCTCAGTTAAGTCTGAATTGCAGATAAACATTGGATACATTTTTAGTGTAAGCACGTTATATGTAACACTTGGGACATACTTACAGTGAAATGTTATTTGTAGTTTACCTGTAATTTGAATTTAACTGGGCGTCCTGTATTTTACAGCACCTGCTGATTCAGGTCCCCAGGACTGTCAGTCCCATACCCGGCATGGTCAGGAGGGTGTGGGGAAGGGGGCTGGGGCAGTGACCCAGGGTTCGTGGGTGGGGGCAGGGGATCCTGAAGTGAAGAGGACCACCAAGTGGAGGAGCCCCAATTCCTGCACAGGGATCTCTTGCGAAGGGAGGTGGAGCTCAGAGAGGTGACCCTGACAGCTTAAAGAGAGATTTGCAAGATAAACTGCGCACCCTTGGCCTCAGAGCCACCTGGGATGATCTAGACTGCAGGCCCCTGGCCCCACCCACCCATACCTGCTGAATCAGTGGCTCTGGAAGGGGGGCCCAGAATCTTCTGTCAATTCTCACACACACTGAAGTTTGTGACCCCCACGCAGCTAGTTCAAGGGTCCCTGAGACCTCTTCCTCCCACCCAAGGGGCCGTCCCATTGGTGGTCAAACCACTTTTCTTTCTTTCTTTTTTAAATTACATTATTGTTGTTCAATTACAGTTGTCTGCAGTCAAACCACTTTTCTAAAGAAATACGTCCATTTCTTACACACACGAGTGTGTGCCACACACGTTAGCATGAGGTCGTCCTCAGCTGCGGGCACCTGTTCCTGTGACGACGCCTTGCACCCCCCCCCCCCCCCGGAAGGCAGGTGGTGTTGCTCCTCCTGGGATCGCCCCTGGAGCTCAGTCCAGACTCCAGGTCTTATCCCCAGCCTCCCTCGGCTAAGACCCAGGGAGCAGGTGGCTCCCTGGGAATGGTGGTTCCTGACCTGATTCATCAGAATTAAAACCTGGGGGGAGGGGGGAGTTTAGCCCCAGAGCTCTGCTTCAGGAACTTCTGATTCTTGGCAGGGCCCGGGGATCTGTATTTCTAGAAGTCTCCAGGGGATCCGGGGGGCACTGTGTGATAGCAGGCCCTCAGGCTGCCCCATGGGGCTGGGGAGATGCAGGCTCTTGACACAGGCCGCCTGAGGGCCCGTGTTCTGGGAGTCCCCAGAGCCCTGAGAGGGGGCGAAGGACAGTGATGCAGACCCTGCTCTGACATGAAGCCCCTGCCCCAGAGAGCACGAGGGTGTGCAGGCTGCTCCGCAATTCACCGTCCTACTGCCGTGGGCTCAGGGCGGGCAGGGTGGCCGGGAAAGTGACAGGTGGGCTCTGGGACACTCGCCGATGACTTCACACCATCGACCTCACTAATATTTACAGTAAAAGTTACCTTTAGGGCCTTGACTTCCCATGTCACCTGAAATAAGAAAGATGAGGAGACTGTGAATGCGGTGAGAGCCCAAAGGCCCTTCTCTCCTAGTGTTTAAGACCAGCTGACAGAGTGAGCCGCACTTCAAGGTGAGCTGGCGTGGGGCTTGCTCCTCTCAGTCCCCATCCATGCCACTTGGCACATCACTGGGCCCCTCTGAGAGGAGGCCTTTGGTCCCTCCCCGTCTGAGATCGTTTGACTGTGAAGCCAATTCCCAACCTTCCCAACAGATAGTGTAAGATTTTTCTACTGTTCGTCCTTCAAAGTTTGGAGAAAAAGTTTTCCAATCCACCCAGAAAACACAGCTCCAAGTTCAAGAAATGAGAGGGAAAGGGCTCAATTCACCGCAGTACCTTTAGGGCCAGGGCTTCCTAGGAGGTTGCCTGCAAGAGACAGAAAACCCCGAGTTAGCCACACATCTCCTGTGACACACACACACACACACACACACACACACGCACGCACACGCACGCAGGATCCCTGGGGTGCAGGGGGAAGAAACTGAATCCAGGACTAGCGACCATATTCTAAAATGTGCCAGTTGTGTGACCTTGGGCAATTCTCTCCAGGTGTCAGTTTTCTCTACAGTAAAACAGGTCCACAGTGCTGGGCCTCCCTCCCTCCCAGGATGATGGAGGGGTCTGAGAGTGGAGGGAGTGTACCAGCCCCCAAGCTCACCATTTTCCTGCTCCATCATCAGCTTTTTCCTCATGAAATGCCACAGCTCCTCCTGACCGTAGCCTCCCAGGCCAAACCTGTCCACGCCTGCGCCCACGCTGGGCGCCTCTCCCTGCAGCTCGCCCGTGTTCCTTCTCTCCATCTTCTCATACAGCTGCATCCTGTCCCGCATTCGCTCCAGCTCTTCCACACGAGCTTTCAGCTTCCTCACCTCCTCCCCTGAACCGCAACAGGGAGCGTCAGCCCGGGGAAAGGGCCAGTGCTGTACTCACCCCCCACTGGGAGCCTCAGCTGGGTGCTCTGGGGTCTGCGTCAGCTTCTTCATGCCTCTGCCTGCGGGACGTTTTGCTGGAATGCTTATGGCTACCAGCCGTATTAGCTACTCAAAGTTGTCACTGAACCTTAGAAAAACCCGGCCCGGGGGTCAGTCTTCTCATCTGAGATGGTAAAAGTGCTGGCCCTCACTCTCCCTGCAAGCTGAGGTGAGCCCAACAGGGCCTGGAGGGCAGGAATGCTAGGAGAAGTCATGGCCTGATGACTCAGGGCAGCCAAGTGCTCAGAGAGGCGCTGTGGAGACAGAGGCCGGGTGGTGGGGGGGGTGCGGGTTGTGGGGGTTTGAGGGTGTGGATGGGCAGGTAGACAGTGGCATTAAGAATCCCAGCTCTGCCATTAGGTGGCCTTGGGACCTTGGCTAGGTGCCTACTGGAGCCTCAGTTTTCTCATTTGCACTGACAGTATCTGACCCCTTAGCCCCAATCCTTGCCCATTGAATGGGCAGCGCAGCCACATACCCAGAGCAATGAGGCCGAAGAGCAGCCCCAGGAGTAGCAGCCAGGTGAGCAGCAGGCCCAGCAGCCACTTCCACCAGCTGCAGCAGGAGCCGCAGGGGCACCAGGCTGGCGCCGCCCCCAGGGGACCTCCGCCAACGCCTCCGCCCACACCTCCTCTGCCACTGCCACCTTTAGCGCCACTGACACCGTTCTGTCGGTCATAACCATGGATTTCTGTGGAAGAGAGGGGGAAGGGTAGGGTGAATGTGGGTGGCTCTTGCTCTATTCCCTCTAAACTCTCTGGCTTTTGGTGACTCCCTGTGGGCCCGAGTGAACGTAAGTGGGTCTCTGGGGTTCCGGTGCAGCTCAGTGAAGGGTGAGGCTGGGCCCCGGAACGAACACTGGGCCATGGCTGGTGAAGAGCAGAAGTCTGACAATCCTGGCCTTGAGCTGTGTGACCCTGAACCACTGTTTCCTATTTTTTTTTTTTTTTAATAAAACAAGGTTAAAGGATTACTTACTTCATAGGACAGTTGTAGAATGAAATGAGAGGCATGGAGGTAATCAGCAGAGGCTGTAACACAGACAGCCAGATTTAAAAATCTTGATTATGGCCCTGGCTGGTGTAGCTCAGTGGATTGAGCACGGGCCTGCGAACCAAAGGGTCACTGGTTCGATTCCTAGTCAAGGCACATGCCTGGGTTGCAGGCCATGTCCCCAGTAAGGGGTGCGCAAGAGGCAACCAACACTGTTGTTTCTCTCTCCTTTCTCCTTCCCTTCCCCTCTCTCTAAAAATAAATAAAATATTTTAAAAAAATCTTGATTATGAACTTTGATCTGCTGCCACCTCCTGCATTTTATTAGGTCCAAACCAGAGGCGTTCCCATCTCCATGTCTCAGTATTCACCACTCTTTCTTAGTAATTCCCAAGTGCCTCGAATTATAGTACATGCTGAGGTGCCTAGTGCATTTTTTTTGTCTTTTTACAAAAACTGTTTTGGTTTTTAGTATCTAAAATGGGGTGCTAAGCCTTGCCGTGCCTCTCTTACGAGGCTACAGAAGGAAGAGAGGAGACTGTGAAGGCTGGAGGCGTACGTGAATTAGCGTCGCCTTGAAGCCTGTGTGTGTGTCAGGGAGGCCAGGGAGGGGGTGAGACAACAGTGGCCCTGCTGTATTGCTCCTGTCCTGTGGGGAGACCCTGGACCTGAGGGCAGATCGTCGGTGCCTGGAGGTGAGGGTGGGCCTGCTGTGAGCAGCAGCCCCTGAACTAAGCTTCTGTGGCCAGCTCTGACTGGCCTGCCCCTCCACCGCCCTCTACTTGGCTCCCCTCCAGCCTTCAGGGACACCTTCAGAGTTGGGTGGCTCAGGTGTGTTAACTGGCTCCAGGCTAGGGGGCCTTATCTGTTGCATTCACCATAACCGGCCTCATGGGCTTCCATCACTGCAGGACCCTCCGGTGTCACCTACCTGCAGAGGCCGTCTTGCCCTTGGTGGACACCGTCTTCAAGTCTCCTGAAAGATAGACACCGAGAGCAGAGGTTTTGACCTGAGCGTTTAAATGTGAGCAGCCCACAAGACAGCCTGTGTGTAGGGTTTGGGCAGGGCTTTAGGTAGATATGCCCCCGCCTCCACGCCCAGGCACCTCGAGTAATTATAGTGATTACATTGATGCAGATGGGGCTTGGCAAGTGATCGGTGGTGGGAAAAGCAGTGTCATAACCCTTCTGTGAACTGAAGCCTTTAAAGCTCAAGACATTTTCAGAGGGTCATGTTAGGTGACCTTCGCTTTCAAACAATACGTGTGCTTGTGAGAAATAACTCTTAATTTTTTTTTTGGTTAAGAGACTTTGAATACAAGTTCTTAACCTGCAGTGGAAGGAACTCAACAGAAAGGACGGGCTTGGAGGAAGGCTGTTTGTGAGTTCCTGATGTTATCTGACCACTGAGTATTGTGAGCATGTGTAGAATTTTCTGGGAAAATTGTGTATAACTTTCATCAGATTCTAAAAGGGTCTTTTGGCTCCACTGCCCCATTTCCACCCCTAAAATGTAAGGAACTGCTAACTTAGAAGACTTAGAGTTAGGCATTGTCAGGACAGTAGCTGATTCCATTTGCATTTATCTGAAAATGTTCTATGGGCCCTGGCTAGTGTGGCTTAGTAGATTGAGTGCAGGCCTGTGAACCAAAGGGTCGCTGGTTCGATTCCCAGTCAGGGATGCAGGCCATGTCCCCAGTGGGGGGCACTCAAGAGGCAACCACACACTGATACTTCTCTCCCTCTCTTTCTTCCCCCCCCTCTAAAAATAAATAAATAAAATATTAAAACAATAAAAATGTTCTGTGACATATTTTCCTTCCTCTACTGACCCCTCTGCAATCAGGGATTTGGAGAGACTGTTTAGGACACAGAGCAGTGAAGCAATGTGTTTAACTAGGAGAGGATCCAGATGTTTGGGAAGAAAAAAATAAAGCTAGCAAGTGCTTTGCAAAGCATTTTTCTATTAGTTCTGAAAATTAGGAGTGGATGAGTATGGTGAGAAAAAAAATACCACTGTAGACCTTACTCATATCATGGGAAAGCTTTTGATTCAATATTGTACACGCACGAGTTGACTGGAAGCTTGTTAAAATGCAGGCTTTGACTCAGCAGGTCTGGGCCAGGGCCTAGGAGTCTGCATCTCTAACACGCTCCCAGGTATTACAATGGCTGCTGGTCCAGGAATCACACTCTGAGGAGTGAGGTCTCAGGAGACAGATAAATAAATGAAATGTGGATGGGTTGAAGGCAAGGCGGACAGTGATCAGATTTGATCTTACCATTAGTTTCTGAGATCAGGTTGGTGTCAACGGTGTAGGCAGCTTGCTTTTCCTTTTTCAGGGTGTCCTCTGAAAAAGAAGCTGTGCACACAATCCATGACAATCTGGAATATTCTCTCCCTCCTCTCCAGCCACACTCCACATCCTGTCCCCCGGGGGAAGGTAGCGGTTAGCCTGGTAGGAAGAGGACCCATCTTTCCTGGGGTTAATTCCCCCTTGTGTGTTTGTGAGTGGGAATCTTATTGTTGTTGCCCAAAGGCCCCTCCGGGAACTCTTTTTCAGAACTTTCCTGGCCTGTCTGCATTCAAGGTGGACTGGACCCTGGGAACACCCTATTAAGGCAGACATTTTTTTTTTAATTTGAATGGATGGCTGTGCGTTCACTATTAAAACATCTCAAACCACCTTGCTTGGATATTCAGTCTCCTGCACTGCCTGCCTTTCTTCTGAAACCTGAAGCACTTGGGCCCCCACATACTTGCAGCGATGCTGGCGGGGGAGGCAGTGAAGACCTTCCCGCTGTCCTTGTTCATGATCAGCAGCTCCACCTCCTTCTTGGCAGGCGTTTTTTCTTTCTCGAGGATCAGGAATTTACAGTCCTTGTGCAAGAGGTCATCATTCTGGACACTTGTGGTACAGGCTGGAGAGGGAAGGAAAAGGTTCCAGGAGAAGGCAGAGGGAAGAAATGACCAGAAGAGGAAGGAGACCGAAGAGAAGAGGGAGGAGGAAAAGAGAGATTAGGGGGTGTGTCCAAGGGTCTTGGTGTCCCTGACAGTGGCTGCTAAGAAGCATATTGGGGACCAAAGACAACCTCCCCTGCTTGGCTGGGCCTGGTGAGGAGGAGGTTGGGTTCATGCGAGAAGTACTGGGTGGCTGGCCTATAGCTGCCTCCCACCTGGACGTTACAGGATCTCTAGCAAGTGGAAAAAAGTCCCTTTCTCATTCAGGCCCTTCTCTAACTTGGTAGGTTCATTTCTATCCTTCAGGTCTCATGTTAGCATCGTGGGTTTTTTTTCTTGACTACCCCATCTAATATACACACATCGCCTTTTCTACCAGCTCACCTACTTCTTTCCTTCAAATTGTCTTGTGTCCTTTGTCTACTTGTTTATCTGCCTCCATGGAAACTGTCAACCTGGGGAGGGCAGGAACCTGGCCTGCCCTGCTCTTGTCTGTGGCCCATGCACTTAGAACAGTGTCTGGAGGGAAACACACTGGGGTCGGAGCAGTGGGGGAAATAGCCAACCCTGTGCTGTGAGCCCAGGTTGCTGAAGATTCTACAGAAAGTAGGAAGGGTGTGGCAGCTTTGACCAGCTCCCTTGTCCTTGCAGTGGGTGACAGGTAACAGGAGCAGGATAGGGACTTCTGGATGAAGGTTGGAGCTGGGGTGTAAATGTCTGACTCTAGACAGGTGTGCGGAGTTTCCTGCCCCCCCTTGGACAGAAAGGTCAAGGTAAAGTTAGGGAGATGCTCATCTCTGCTCACTGCTGGAAATAACAGAGAGGCCCATAGACTTGCGGGCCTTAGACTACCGATGGGTTATATTCCCTCCTCCTCTATGCCTTGTCACCACACAGCAAATCTCCCTGGCAGCTGGGGACAGCACTCACCAGCAGAGGTGGACACACCAGTGCTCACAGTGGCAGGGCCCTGGGGCATGTTTTTCTTCATACCGTACGCTGCAAGAGAGGAACCACTGAGTGAGTGGGACCGGGGTGGGAGGGCAGCTCCATACAACTTAGAAGCAGCCTGACTGGTCCTGGCAGACAGACAGCCTCCCCACATGAGAGGAAGACAATATAATGAATGAATAATGAAATGGATGATAATGAATGATGAAATCAACTTTCTCGAGCTATGGGAGCAACAGTGGAACTTTCTTTGGTATAATTTTCATTCTTCTAGGGCAGGTCTCAGGGTCACCTCCTCCATGGACTCCTCCTAGACCCTCCCACATCACCTTCCCTTCTGACCCCTACAGCCCTCACACCTGCCCTGTACAATGTCTTTCATGTCATCTTATAGAATCCCCCAACCAT
This sequence comes from Micronycteris hirsuta, assembly GCA_004026765.1. NCBI lineage: Eukaryota > Metazoa > Chordata > Mammalia > Chiroptera > Phyllostomidae > Micronycteris > Micronycteris hirsuta. The sequence goes on from PVJI01003539.1 coordinate 64,426, forward strand.
TTCACGTTTATTATACTTTCTACTCAAACTAAACGGTGAGGAAGTCCAGGGCCAGGGCTGACACGCATGCCTCTTCTGTCCACCCTCTCCCAGGTGTGCACAGGGAGTAAACCATGAAGTCAGCCAGGTGGTTGATTTGCAGTGACAGCGGGCTGTCAGAGACAGGAATGAGTGATGGGGATACGCAGGTGACACCCACAGCAACGCTCTCCTGTGGATTCACACGTCTGAGCCGGCAAATGACTGAGGTTAGCACCTCTAGGGTGGGGGTGGGGCTGTTCCTTTGGTGGGAAAGGTCAATCGATTTTTAGGGACATCTTTGTGCCTCGGATTCAGTTGTTGAAAAGGAATATTGTGAGTTATAGCTCATAGAGGTGTTACTTCCCAGCCCCAAGCTCCAAACCTCAGCTACCGACCTGTGGAGGCGGTGGCCGTGCCATGGGCCAAGGTGGCAGAGCTGGGGGCCAGATTGTTCTGCATGCCAAACACTGTGAGAGGAATCGAAGATGGCTGAGCGCAGGTGCAGACAGGAGGGTCCTCAGCTTAAGGAACCCCCTGCCCCCACCAGTCCCCAATACCACTTTTATGATACATGCCTTTACGTATGACAGATCCTAAACTTTCTCAGCTTTCCTGTTCTAGGTGACACAGCAATTTTTTTTATTCCCCACCCCCCACCCCAGGCCAAAAGTTATAAACAGTTCCACTTTTTGAATAGTTATGTCCACAACTTGTAGTGGTAGTATGCATAGGGTCTGACGGATTCCACTGGATTTAAAAATACCCTTGAAATTTAAAAATAGCACAGGGTTCCCTGTTCCCTATGGCATCCTAGGGTGCCTTGGTGTGCAGTGTGGGAACTGTGGGCATAGGATATAGACACAAATGGGCCAAGAGGCGTGGGTTTGGCAGGGCCCTTATTTTCCCTGAACTCTTCCTTCTGACTCAAACACACCAAGCTCTCCTCACCCCATTCCAATTTCAAAGGCTGGTTGTTTTTAACAACGTGCAGAAGCTCACTCCTCCACAGTTAGTGGCTTCTCTTATCCCACCCCATCTCATGTTTAGGGTACAAGGTCATGACCCAATACCCTCGGTCAGGACTTTGCAAAGCAGAATAGCAAGGGCAGAAGAAATGAAGATGAACCAGGTGTCTTCTGGGTTTGGTGGGATGCTAGTCAATTAGAGGTGTTGAAAATCAGAATGCTTAATTTGCACTTGGAAATATGCCAGCCACATAAATAAGGAGGCCCACATCATTATATTTACTACTCATGATATCACAGGGAGAAGGCACATTCCTTAAAAAAAAAAAAAAGATGCAGCTGGTAATGTACATCCAGGCAGTTGCAATGTATGTGAAACAGAGTGAATAAATTTGAGCTCTCAGTGAACTACTATATTTATAAAAAGATCTGAAGTAAGAACCTTGTGACTTAACAATGCTCTTTACCTGGAATGTCCTAAGCCAAGCCTCACAGAGAAAAGGTGTAAGTGAGATCTCTGGCCCCTCTGCCCTTAGGCCTCTCTCCTGGGGACTGAGCTGTGTTGTTGGTGGAGGGGGTGGGCTCTGGGACTTCTACCACAGCCCCTGGGCTGCTGCCTGGTGTACAGCACTTGCAGGAACGTCCTCATGCTCTGGGCAGAAAGGACATCTTCTCTAGAAACCATTAGATATTCCTCACCAGGAAGGAACACCCCTATTATTATTATTTTTTAAAGCAAAACACTGGGAAAAGGCGGCTGAAGCGGGTGAGCACTGACCTGAAGAGCCGGTGCTGATTCCGGGGTGCAGAGTTGGGGAGCAGGACGCCATGTTGTTAGGAACCCCAAAGACTGCGGGGAGGAGGAAGGCCGGTGAGAGGGATGTCCGGTCCAGGACAGGGGTGCCACAGAATCTCCGGAAGGAACGCCAGGGTTGCATTTTTATATCTTGTTAAATTTGTTGTTTGGAAAATCTTAGGCTCTTTCTGTTGTGTCTTAGATTGTGGCCAAGGGGTGGCTGTAGATTGGTCAGGTCTCGCGTGGACACTGGCTCTGGCCAAAGCCCCACTTGTTAGTGACCATTTTCCAGAAAAGAAACTTGAAACCCAGAGAAGTTAAATAACTTGCTCAAGATCACAGTTAATCCACATGAAGTAAAAGTAGGCTCCTTGCATCTATTTTCATGTTCTTTCCCATTGCCTTTTTTCTGATGCACTTTTATGGGGACCCACCAAAAGAAACACCTTAGGAATTGAACGGAACGGAAGTTCCTGTGGAAACACCTTCGGATGTTTGGCCACAGAAAGCCTCTCTAGGAAGCCGTGGGGACAGCGCATGCCAGCGGGGCCACTCAGCACTGTGTGTCACATACCTGATCCTGTGGAATAGGCATTGGTGTTCAGGAGGGACGAGCTGTGGGCTGTCATATTGTTGTGATAGGTCCCCATGGAGGACCCTGCTGGTAAGGTGGAGGACCACATGTGAGAGGGAAGGTTGGCATCCAGGATGGTGGTGTCATACGTGCCAGACACTGGAAACAGACAGACAGACACACACCCTCCAGTGAGAGACAAAGCAGCACTCTGTGCTGGGGTGACCCAGTTGGCTCAGTTTGCTGGGACTTTCCTGGTTTAGCCCAGAAGGTTCTGCATATAAGCAACATCCAGGGCAAACCAGGGCCATTCGTCATCCCACTTTTGTCTGGAGCCTCAGAGCTGTGCAGACTTGATCTGTCGATTTAGAAATTCTTGCTGGTTCTTGATGAAATCTCAAGTAGGTAACTTTTGTTGTGGGGGTTGCCCATTTCTCCTTCTAAGTTCCCCTCCCCACCTCCTGGTGTGCTGTCCCCAACAGTGCTTTCACTCTCTATTTGTTCCTATATCCACCTTCAAAGATACTGGTGAGCAGCAAATGAGACCCCACAGCCAATGAGGCCCCGCAGCGAATGCCAGCAGTAGAATTCCAGGCACACAGCCAGCACCAGTGGGGAGCCATCACTTCTGAGGCCACAGCACATGGATGGCAGCCTTCTCTGGTTCAACTCTCCTTGCCAATGAGACCCAAGGGGCACTCTGTCCCCAAGAGGGGGTTTGGGTGCTTCTTCAAATCTGAGGCCAATTCTGCCTATTCCTTATATGAGATGGAGCTAGCCACACAGGTCACAGCGTGCTCTGAGGTTATAGTTTTGTATTCAAAAACAAAAGGAAGATCACAATCTCAGGGTCTGTTTTTTTCCAGTAGCAAATGACAGGAAAGCTTCTCTCCTCACCTCCCCCCAGGAATCTTCTTATTCCTCTTTGTGCTTCCCACAGAGCCTACCTTACACCTGGGAGGCACGTGATAGATGAGTGTTGAACAACACCCATCTGACCTCACTGCGATCTCTTGGTTGTCTGACTCCCTCCAGAGGCCCTCACCTCCACGAGGGCAGTGCCTGTGTCTACCTTTCCTCAGTGTTTGGTGCTTGACATGGAGGAGACCCATAACAAACATTCGCTGAATGAAAGTGAAAATATGGCAAATTTTCCCAACAGTCTTCACTTGGGGAACCTGGCCGGCATAGTTCCAGGAGATGTCAAGAATCTCGGGAGAGACTCTCTAGGATGCAGAGCCCGACTCCAGCATGCACATGGGATGGCCGACCAGGTGGGCGTAAGAAGGGCACAGCCCATGTTTTCATGCTGCACACAGGGCAGTGCTTTGCCACAGCCGGCAAGGCCTGCCAGGGTGCAGTTGAATTTCTGGGCCAGGACAGATACACTACCTTGTTCCCTTCCCTCCATGGCAGCCCTGGGCTGCGGGGCTTACCTGAGTGGGAGCTCGCTGTCACGGTTTTGGTCTCCACGGTGCCTTTCTTAGGGATGGGGAGTGTGCTGGAGGAATTCCGGGTGGGGCTCACACTTGCCGATCGGCTCCCCTTGAGCAAACGTTTAACTTCATCCAGTTCTGTCCCTGTAAAAGAATCCTCGCATTTTTCATTGGGCCCAGGGTTTTTTCCAGAGTCCAAGAGCAGTGGGAGTTACATTTATGGCATTCTGAATATGAGGGAGGGTGGCATCTGCTTCACATGCTGGGACATTTTTGGTTAGCCTTATAACTTCTGCATTTTGTCAATTTATAGCATTTATTAACCTGACACTTTGTAATATTAACGGCCTCATAAATCCAGTGCCTCTACAAGGAGGTCAAAGTCATCGGTAGACATTTTATAATTATATCTCATCAGACACCACAGGGATGATTCTGTGGCTGGACAACACTGTCATCCTGGATCAAGGGAAATTTACACCCAGGGCAGTGAGAGAACCAGGCCCCTTGAAACAAGTGGTTCAATCGTGATTTCTACCCCTGTATAGGATGCCTCAGGTGTCAGGTCCCTGACCTAGTATGCTCTGTAGTGTCAAAGGAATTTGTGGCCCATTCCTAAACATTATGCTGCTTTGTGTGAGTTAATTTCAAGTCTGTCTGGCTGATATTATTTATAGTGAGATGATATAGCGGAGTAGACTCCCTGTGCCTCCCACCTAGCAAACAGGAGAGGAGGGGCAGGGGGGGGAAGCATGGTGCAAGGGCAATGCATAAGAGGAGACCAAGAGATTCACAGACATTAGTGCTGGAGGACTGCCTGGGACCCCTTCCCCTGAGATCCTGTCCTTTGGACTCAGCAACACTAAGCCCAGAAGGGTTCAGGGGAGACAGTGTCCTCGGGTCCAGGGTGAGACCCCATGACCCCAGGCACTGAGTGAGCTCTTTGGGCAAGTGCCCATCTCTGATTCCTGAGCCACCCACCCAGCTTTTTCTCCTCCTATTCTTTGTACTTGGCTCCCTTCCTAACAGTTGGGCTCATTTCAAAATGTCATGTAACCTTCAACAAGAACAACAGAAATCTAACACAGTCAGCAGACTGAGACGGGGTAATCCCTGATGTTTGAGGTTGAGTTAAAGCTCTCTACTTCTGACCTTCCCTAATTTTAATTATTCCATTAGATCTCCTCCTGCTGCTTTTCCTTCAGCCACACTGAGCGTTTCTGCAGAGTCTCATCATGGGTTCCTCATGTCTCTGCTGGCTCAGCCTGTGGAGCATGACTGATCCACCCTTCAGACTCCAACCCAGGGAGGCTTCCCAGGACCCAGGCTCCCTCCGCTCCCTGAGCTGTCATGGTTGGTTGTTGACTCTGTCCCCATTAGTCTGCAAATGATGAAACAGCAGGGATGGTGACTTACTCAGCTCCTTAACCCCAGCACCCAGCTCAGGGTTCCTCTCACCAAAGGCCCTTGGAGACATTTACTGATTGAGTGACTGCACACACACACTAGAGCCCTGGGTTCCCGGATCCTTTCTTTTCAGCAAGACAGTGAGCACTTACATCGGGTCGATGGGGACGCACTCTGCAGTCGCACTCGGATTTCACTCTCTGTACAAGGGGAGACAAGGAAAAGGCTGTGAGTGAAGGGACTGGGGTCACAGTGCCTGACACTGAGCTCTGAGATCTCTGTGTCCTGGGAGCGGGAAACCTAGGTATGCCCAGGATGAGTACTGTTCAAAAGGAGATGTCCTCTCCCTGCACCCTAACCTGCCCACTGCTCACCTCCAGCCACCGGGAGATGTTCTGATGAAACCCCAGGCTGAACGGGGTGGCTCCATCACATCATCAATGACCAATCACTCATTTCCCAATTGCCAGAACCAAGCTGCTTCCTGCCTCCAGGGTCCCTCAGGTAGTAGTGAGAGAATTCTAAAACCTATAGTGTTTACTTAGCCATTTTGGCCTCTTCAGAAATGAAAAGGGGAGGGTGTAGGTAGCTTAATGTTATTAGTTTCAGATGGAAAACTGGCATCCTTCAACTATCAGCCTAAAGTTGTGGGTGGTTGGTATGTTCCTAACTTTCAAGTTGCTGGTGCAGTAAGGCCCATAGGAAGTCTAGGCTGGTCATCGGGAACTCCCGAAGCCTGGGAGGGATTCTGCCTTTCACATGGGCCTGCCTCCTGCTCCTCATCAGATTCATCAAAGGCAGCTTTCCCTGGGACCACGTTTGTCTCCTACAGCCTATCCATTGGCAGACGTGGAAAGTGCAAAACTCTCACAGAGCCCTTTTTCCCCAGAATAATTGGAAAGAGGAGCTTTTGCTCAGTTTGGATGCATAAAGGCAACCATAGCACATCTTGTTAGAGTCAACCATGAGATTAGAAGTGAAACAAGATGGAGTGCCAGCATCTTCACACGATCCACAGCAGAACCAACTACAGCCTGGGTGGTTACCGCACATCTTCATTCCTGCCTCATGTGCGTGTTAGACTGCCCTCAAATCTATCCTTCCCATCCTGGTGGAGTCTGTGGAAGATTCCCAGGATGCTGTGGGCTCCTCGAGGGCAGAACTGTGCTTTATTTATTCTTCTGCACTCATCCCTATCTCCTGGCTCAAGGCTGGACACACATTAGATGCTCAGAAAATACGTGTTGAAGGAACTGAATCGAATCCAGAGGTAGAGCTCACCTCGTGTTTGACTTCGTCCTCTGGTCGAAGAGGATGCTGAGAAACAAAGAAAAGTTATCTTGAGCACATATAAGAGGTGTCCTGCTAAATATTTTTGACATGGGGGTAGATATATTTGGGTGGGGGGAGGAGTTTTTTTCACAGTATGTCTTTTCCAGATAGGAGTCCTTATGGCTAGTGGACGCTTAATAAATGATGACCACATAGTCAAAAGGCAGAGAAAGCTTTGCAAGGCCCCAGAGCATTTAGGGTGTTAAGGTAAATAAATGAATGTTAAGTTAGCTCATGCCTAGAGTGTTAAGTTAGCTGAGGCAATCCATTTGGGAACGTGATCCATTTGGACTAGCTGACCACACACTCATCAAATGCATCGAAAGACAGCCAGATCTTTCCTGTAGTTTTGTTGTTGTTGTTGTTGTTGTTGTTAGAGATTGCTGTGGTTTTCCCCACTGAAACTAAATAAATAAAACTATAACCACTGTACAAGCAATGATCATGTCATCAATTCATATGTACAGGGAGAATCCGAGAACATGGACAGAAGACTTAAGGCCAAGGGAAGATACTTGGGTTTCACTCGGCATAACATGTGCCCCTTTGAGGCCACTATGGTGAAAGTTGCTTGGCCTTAGGGCCTATCCGTCCATGCCTGAGCCTTGTATGAATAGCTTGCTGTTTCAGAAGCCTCATGAGCAAAGTCTATGATGGCAAGTTAATGTGATTGACAGTCCCCTTAAATGTTTCAGGATGAAAAGCAAAAGAAAAACAGGTCAGCAGAGGTTAAACTTTTTTAGAAGAATCATTTAACTCATGATGTTCCCTCCTCCCGCACCCCAGGCACTTTCCCAGGGCCTCCTCTGACTGGCTCTTCAGAAAATATGGAAAGCACATACCTAATTCCTTCCGAGGGTACTCCGGAGAAGAGTTGCCACTGGAGCTCCCTGGAAAGAGGATAAAACACTCAGGGTTGGCACACCTCGCTTTACTGTGCTCCACAGGTGTTGCATTTTCTACAAACTGAAGGCAAGAACCTCCACCAGTGAAAAGACTACGACTCGCTTCATTGCAATACTGGCTTCATTGTGGTGGCCTGGAAATGAACCTGCAATACCTCTGAGGTCTGCCTGCACCAGTGATCACTGGAACCCGAACAGCTTCTGAGAGGGTGGTGCTGGGCCCCTCCTTTCTGAGGATGACAGGTGCTCTTCAGCAGGCTCCCCATTTAAACCTGCTTTGCCTATTGGATGTGGCTGTGATCTACTTCAGTGGGGCAAGGTTTGCACAAAGGAAGGTGGGTTATTTCTTTTTTGTTTTTACTTCCTCAACTGTTTGCCCTATATAAGTGCTGGTGCAGGTGGACTGGCCCTGGTTGAATGAATATGCTGTTCGCACTAGGGTGTCTGTGACCTTGAGAAGGCCGTCCCGAGTGTGGACCCTGTTAAAATGAAGGTACCAGCCTCAGCACATACCTAACACCAGAAAGCATTGTGGTGATACTACCCGGCTTGCCTGGATTTGGGGCTCCCCAAAGCCCCCTGGCCGTTCTGGGTCTTAAATCACTTACTGGGGGTACCCATCCCTAATCCTACTTTTCCAATCACTATTGGACCCATTTGCTGCCTGACTAGTCTGTTTTCCACTAAAACTGCCTCCTCTTCAGATCACCAGCAGCTCCAGTAACCTGCCTCCTGCCTTCTCCTTGTGACCCAGAGCCCTTTCTTGCGCTGACTTCAACGACACAGCCTGTTCCTGGGCTCCCGCTCCCCTCAAAGACTCTTCTTCCTCCGTGCCCTCTGGCTCTTTTCCTCCTCCTTCCCCCAATTTATCTTGCTTTGCTCTCTTCTGCTTTTTATACTCTCTTCCTCATCCAGCTCCCTCAGTTTTCCACCTCCCACTAATGACTCCAGATGGAGTATCTGGCCTTGACTTCTTCCCTGAGTTCAGGTCCTGTGAGTCCCACTACCTGCTTGGCTCTCCCATCCAGAAACTACAACAGCAGCTGTATTTAGGGACCAAATAACTGAGCTCATCCCCACGGGCTTCCTGCCGTGATGATTGGCACCAACATGAACCCAATCACCTGTGTTTCAAATCTCAGCCGAATCACTAACTCCTTTTTCTCCTGTAAAAATCAAAAACAAATGGAGACCAGCCTTAAAAATTCCCTGAGCAGACAAAACCAGTTGAATCATTCAAGCAAAGCTTAATTTAGCTGATTTTGTAAGATAACTTAACCTGACTTGCTTCTGGCTTATGCCTCTGAAAATTGTAAGCAAACTTAAACTGTTGCTCAAGGTTAATATGAGGTAACCACTGACCAGTTCCCTATCACTGAAGAAAATTCTAATAGTATAACGGGTCACTATGAAGAATACATGAGCTGCTATGTAACAATATACCCTGGAACCTCATTCTGTGTGTGTTTTTTTTTAATGCTCCCAGTCTGCAAACTGTCTTTGCGGTGTGCACACAATAAACTTGGACTGATTACTATTTTAGTGATTCATTGGTTTTAGTTGTTATTTCTGAACTTTTGACACCCCTTTTTGTCAACATTTATGGCAATGAATTGTCAAACCTGTCAATTCCCCCCCTGCAAGCCCTCTCCCACTGCCACCGCCTTAGTCCCAGCCAAGTTTTCCCTTCCCTGGACAATGGAGCACAATCTAACTTGTCATCACGTCCAATCTCTTCCTGCACATGGCTGTCCAGAGTGCTAGTCCTGGACCTCAAATATGATCGACTCTTTTGCTCAAAAATGACTGCGGCTTCTCACTATATGCAGAGTCAAGTCCAAACATCTTAGCCTAGCAGTGATGTTGAGTCCGTCAAGCCCTCTTACCTAAGCACCACTGCTGCTTGCTACTTAGGCCCGCCTCTCCTGCCTGTCTTTGTTGTGCTGCTGCCCCCACAGCCTAGAGCACCCCATCTCTCCACCTCTAGGTATCAAAATCTTACACATCATGAAGGTCCAGCTCAGATGCCACCTCCCCCCTAGACTCTTCCCTGGAGACTCAGCCGGAGATGATAACCCCTTATACTTTGCATTATAGTTTTTATCTGTTGTTTTAACTTGTCTATTTAGACTATAGGCTCCCTGAAGACAAGCTCCATGTCTGATTCATTTAAGCATCCATCAAGGCATTCTGTGTGGTGTCAAATATAAAATAACCACATGAGAAAGTGGCTAAATGAATGAATGAAGGAGTTGGTAGATCATCTAAATCTCCAAGAAATGTAAGTCCTTAAAAGAAATAAAGGAAGAGTGGAGAGAACGTGAGGGGGCAAAGTCCATGAGACTGATACCTTCGTATGTTCCGTGGCGGGTGATGTGAGTTTTCCTTTCAAAGGTTGAGCCTGGTGAGTTGGGCAGAGTGGAGGCAGGGGAATGAGCCCTCCTGTAACTGGAGGTGGTGGCATTGCCCCGGGTGCTTCCAGCTGCAAGTGGAGAGAAGCATCAGTCCTCACAGCACTTATATTGACACAGCTGTCTCTTATATTAACTGAGTAGACCCGGCTGCTCATAATGAAAGAGGGCCTATGCAGGGGCCAGAGGGTGTCAGCATTGAAAGGGTCCCCCTTAGCATTCCCTCCGCTGCTCAGGAATGGCTGTGGAATTACTGTTACCGCCCTTCCTCCCCAAGCTGACCACTGGAAGGCAGGGGTCCTCGATGCCCTGGGCTACAGTGTATGCGAATGGAGGGGCTCCAGTAGGACTGTTCTCGAGGACCTGGTGTTTAATGGGAGTGAGCTGCTGGAGACACTAGAACAGAATCCAGCGCAGAAGGTTCCTCAACAGATGAAGGCAGGTATTTCTCTTGGTCAACCTGACCATTGGCCAGTCTTGGGTCTTCTTCTTTTCTTTTTTAAATAGCTTCATGGGTTATGTGTGTGCTTGTTTTTTACCCCTTGCCTTGTTTTGTTTTATTTCAGTGTGCAAGCTAACATCAAAGAGTGTTTCATGGGGAACAATGGCCCTGTGTTGGATGCTTGCCCAGTGGAAACTTGCGCAGTGTGGGATCAGATTCCCTGCACGCAGTGAGTCCATCCTTCAGTTTCTTTAGCTGTTGTTCATTGAAATTGTAAACCCTGAGATGTGCACGCCCTTCTCTAAAAGAGATAGCATAATGCGAGTGATTCAGTGGGCAAGGAGGCACCTCCTCATCAAGCCCTCCTTAATTAATTATGGTACTTATATTAGGGAACCAATGAAAACTGATCCCACTTTAAGTCGGTATCAAATGCAGATGATTTGAAAGTCTCGCCTTTCCTGGGTTCTGTGTCATCTACACAGCCCTTTGGGTCACGTGGATGGCTGAGAGTTTTGTCCTTCTCCTTGCTGGACTCTCTCCCACTGTCTGCTCTTCCCCAAACCCTCCCGCCAGCAGGCACTTACTGGAGTTTAAGTAGCCACTGCTGCCATGGGTCAGGCTCTGCTTCTCCAGCCGGCTCCCTCCACTGAGAGAACCTGTTTTAGCATAGCCATTGCTGGTCCCCCCTTCTGCAGAAACAAAGAGCAGGTGACAATTCATGGGTGGAGTCAGCCCAGAGGGCCCCCTCATCCCTTGCCCCAGGAAGCCTTCCCTGGCTTCTCAACCATGACGCCCTTGGTGTGGCTCCCTTGCCCATCCATGGTGCAAGCTGCCAGGCTCCCATTTTGTTTGCTTCTGGTACAAATGTCTAGAGCAACTCTTCTACCCAATTTAAAAGGAACATCTTCTGGGGGAAGTATAGAAAGATTTTTATTAGGAAAATTTAAATATTAGAAAAGGTAGTGAGTAATGAAAATCTCCTTGAGGCCAGGGCCTGGGTTGGGCTTGCTGTTTTCAAAGGCCTCGCCAGTGCCCCAGTGCTGGCAGCCCCTAGAAGTGTTGGGGGGACGAGTGACAGCTCTGTGCTGCTGGTGTTCTGTCTGGCAGCCCGTCATGCTCCAGCCTCTAGTGCCGATGGGTGGGATCTCCACACCACCCCCCTCCTCTGTGTGCCAGGCTTCCTGGGAGGGGCAGGATTTACTTTAGGGCTCAGATCTCCGTTATCAAATCCACTAAACATAAGGACCTCTTGAGGGAAAAGCAGACTCAAACAGAGGCCTCCCTCACTGGTGGTTCCCTGCTCCCACCCCATGCTCAGGTTGCATGAGATTTTCAACATTTTAGTGTCCAGATCAGGCAAATCTATATAGAGACTGAAAGTACATTTGAGGCTTTCAGGTGCTGGGGAGGAGGGAAAAATGGGGAGGGACTACTAATGACCATGGGGTTTCTTTTGGGTGTGATGAAAATGTTTTAAAATTACATCTGTTGTGAAGGCTTCACAACTCTGCAAATATACTAACAACCATTCAATTATACACATCAAACTGGTGGGTCTTACGGTGTATAAATTGATGTCATTTTAACTGTAAAGAAAAAAGAGATTTCAGATATGTCGGGTTTGTTCTGCTGGAGCATGGGGCCCATGGGAAAGGTTGCACACAGTGTCCTTCACACGTGACTCACTGAGAAGAAAGCTCTCGAGATTGTCACTTACTTGGTGGTAAGGATGTAAGTCTTGTAGTTACTGTTTCGGTGACAACTAAAAAAAGACAAGGAAAAGATGAGACCTCATGTAATGCGCTGAAAGCCCTGTATTTTGGCAAAGTCTCATATCTGTGATAGGTGCAGTAAATTAGCTTCAACAGAGATTTTTGTATACTGTGCGGGAAGGTGTGAGATCTGTCTCACTATACATGGAAATATATGCAATAACAGTGGCGTTTAATGTGCCTGGAAAATAAGTTTATGTCCATTTGGAACCCAAAGGAGGCAGCTACCCATTGATTTGAAAAATAAGTTGTCTTGGTGTAAATGTCACTCCTTTAACAATTAGATCTAGTCCCGGCCTGGATTTGCCTCTGAGGAAGGACCAGGACCTCCAGTCGTTCCCAAGTGTCTCCCGTCACATTCTTCCTCTGCACGGCCCCTTCCAAATGGTCACTCAGTTCATCTGGGGCCAGTGCATCATCCTGGCTGGTTTCACTGTGAAGTGGATAATTACCTTAACTTTTTAAAATGAATTTGGGGGTGTCTCAAGGGCATCATAATTCATTCTAAAATCTACAGGGCCATTTCTGAGTGTGAGGAGGTGTAGGAAGGAAGAAGGGGCGGGAAGTCACATTTGGTGTTTGGTGAAATCAGGGATAGATAAACATCAAAGACAGACTCGAAGAAACAGTCCCTTTGCCTCCTGAAACTGCGTTTCTCAAGACTCCAAGTGATGGTGAGTCTATGGACGTCACAGAAGCTTATGGAGTTGTTGTTGTTGTTGTTATTTTTAAACAACGGAAGAAAAATCTCTTGCCTTCCTGAGTCACCCTCTCCCCTGTTGCTACATGGGAAAGGGGATATAGTCCCCAAACCATAGTGGGGCCAATTTTGTACTCTGACCTTCACCATGACCCTCACCACTACCTACCTCTGTGTTGGACCTGAAAGAGCACCTGTCTAGCTTTCCGTGTGTGTCGTGCACAGTGTGTGCAAGCCAAGGTATATGTGTGTGTGTGGTGTGCATGTGCACATGGATGTGGTTATGGGGTGGGGGTGAAAGGAGAAAAATGGGAGATGGTGAGGGACCTTTGTATGCCACTGGAAGCTATGCTGCCCGCAACTGCCGACCCCATGCCAGTCCCACTGCCAGCCCCTTGCCCTTTCTGTCTTCACACCACATTTCCCCGACGAGCTGGGCTGGGCTGGGCTGGCAGGAGCATGGCGTGAGGAATACAGCAGAAACAGCACTCCATGCACAAAAGGAAGTGGTTTTTCAGACTAAACTGGCAGCTTGATTAGAATAATGGCTTTGAGCTTTCACTAAACTCTCAGTGCATGGACCTTTGGGATTCTTTGACGCATAAAAAGAAATTATTACTTAACCTAAAGTTCTAAGTCTATGGAGCCAGAATTTTTTTTTTTTTTTTGAAGGTGTATGAAAGTCATAGGATGAGTGAGAGTTAGAGCTGCTAAGGGGACAGTTTAAATGTCTTAGAAGTTATTTAGGCAGTTCCATGAAAGAAATGTGTCCGTTTTCAATTTTCAGTGTAGATGGCAGCCGTGACACTATTGTTATTCCAACTTTGTCCCTTCAATAATGGGGATATTAACTTTTTGGTTTTCTGTTGCCCTATATTCCTAAATAAGAAAATGGTTAAATACATGATAGAAAATTCATGCAAGAGAATGTTATCAACCATTAAAAATGCTGGTTATAAAAACTATATATCAAAGTGGCAGTTTTCATCTTTTTAATTTCAGTATTTTATTGTTTATGCTGTTACGGCCGTTTTCATCTTCGAAGAAAAAGCAGAATACATTTTGATTATGAGTATATTAAAATAAAAGTCAACGAAAGTCACCCTATGGGAAGGAATAAAGTCTTTTTAGGAATACCTTTGAAATGATACAGTTCTTTAAAAAGCAAGAAAAAAATCACCTAAAAACAAAAACAAAAGAATTTAAAAAAAGGAAAAAATGATTCAGTAGTTATGGTGGAATTAGGGATGAATTATTTACTCATTCTGCATTTTTATTACTTTGATAATGACATACTCTTACTTCTTTCGGTGACTTCGGTGCCTTCTCGCTTGTTTTTCTTGGTCACATCCATACCATAGCCGCCTGCGGAAAAAGCCAGAAACCGTAAACAACCATGCCTCTTGCCTTCACTTTTCAAAAGCATAGATTCCTGCTATTCAAGCTGAGAACCTGAAACTTGATTCCTGGAATTCAAAGCACAATTCTTTCATGTGCATATTCTTTACGAGTCACCCCACCTCTTGTACTAGCTAAAATAGAGAGGAATGTCATAGTTCCCATTCAGATTCTATTCTTTGCACTGAGATCTTATTTTTCAGGATCTGTTTGAGCAGGCTCCTTGCCCCCTGCTGGGCGCTAAGGGCTTACATAGAAGAGGTGCTACCCTGACCTTTGACCATAAAACCTCCATTCTTTGCCAAAGTAACAAATGGCCGAAGGATATCTACCTGTCAAAGCACTTAATGCTTTCAGCGTACTCATTTTGATGTATCCCATAACGTTCAGTGTTCTGTATGGAGCTCTATGAATATATGACATTTATGCTTTATTATTTAGAGTTCAGGCGTGAGAATGGTGTTTAGTGGATTGAAATCAGGATAAAAATCATTACAGTGGTCATACTTGTATGGAACTTTACATTTTTAACAAGATGAAACTTTCTCTTCATAGCACGCCAGGCCTAGTGTGCTCTTTTGCAGACATAAATGGAGAAAACTAGATGAAGAATATGTGTGTAAAATCTATTGAAATATGTAAGAAAATATATATTCATAGATGTTAGCTATGTTCTCCCCTCATGCTTACTGCACTTCTGGGAAGGAAAGTCATTGAGATCTTGTCCATTGTGTCCTGGAGTGTGGGTGGGATGAGGCAGGGCTGACCTCCCGGGGTGGCCGCGGATGGGGGTCAGGCCTGAACGCATAGGACCATACAGCCCAGCTGGGCTCTTTTGACTGTAGACCTCTGTCTCGGGTCTAGAAGGCCTTGAAATCTGATTTTCCCTTTAGTCCTCTTCTTCCCACCACCCCACCCCACAACCTTCCCTTCCTCTGAGGTTATTTTTGGGATGAAGTTCAAATTGGGTTCTAGAACTCTGGGGCAAGCTATGTCTGCTCAGGACAACCCATAGTTGAAAATCTCTTCTTCCAAGCTTTTTTGCTTGCCTGGTGACTTCAGTGCCTAATCCCATCATACTTTTAGGTGCCCAGAAAAGTAAAATCAGAATGAAAAATGGACACAATCCAACTTGAATTACCTTCTTTGAATGCAGTTATAAAATAAATACAATTTTTTAAAAGTTTCTTTTTTTTTTTAATGGAGAAAGGGGGGTCCCAAAGGCAACAGTGTTGAAGGCCCACGGAAGTCATAACGTAGCCCTGAGTAACTTCCCTGCTTGAAAAGCAAGACTACATAAGGCCAGCCAGTCAAATACCCAGTAGAATTAACCAAGGCTGGCATGGTTAGCTTCAGAGCCTGGTTGAGTGTGCCAACTTCTTGCTCGTTGAAGTTTTTTAAACCCAGCTCTAGGCAAGGAATGAGGCATCATGGAAAAACTCCTAGGTGGATCTCCGAAGCCACAGAAGGCCTTTTTGCAGGTATGTGTCTCAGAGCCAAGAGGAGAACTCCATAAACAGTTTAACAAGGGAGTCCAGCCTCCCTGGAAGGCTAAACCTGGCCTGGGACAGTCTGCGTTCCAGCAACAACCTGCATGGCTGATGCCATGCCAGCCTACACACAACCGGACACCCTCTTTGAAATTCTTTGTTGAAGCATTAATTGCCTTGGTATCTCTGAAGTCCCTCTCCACTTTTTTTTTTAATTAGTCATTAACTGTGAACCAGGAGGTGTCTTAGAGAGTAAACATTCAAATGCACCTGGTTGCCTGTAGGAGCACCTAGGATGGTACCTGGACTGACATGAAATATCCTGAGAGGAACTGTTTGTAACGATCCATGGAAACTTTTACTTCCCACAAATTATGGCTTATTTTGATCCTTTAATGAAAGTTGCTGCTAGCAGCTATAAATTTGGGATTGGATGAGTTTATCCCACTTGTAGCCATCAAGGAAGGCTGATGACAGTTCCCTTTGGTAAGAGTCGAAGTGTCCCAGCAGCAAAACTGGCAAGTGTTTTCTTGTTCTTTCTATACCCAGAAAAATAACAGACATTTCTGAGCCCCTCCATCTTTTTCTTAAACCCTAATTATGGAGCCTTGAAATCTGTAGCAAAAAAGCCAAGCATTTCCCACTTTCCAGAAGGCACAGAGAGACAGCTTGCTAAGAAATCAGATGCCCTTGTCCAGGGACCGGGGGCTCCTTACTGGCAGGTACCCTGGGATAGAACATGCCCTAGGTGGGTGTAAGTAGGTAGCCCCTTGCCTCTCCCTCAGCCCAAAGCCCCTCAAATGTGTCTCATGACCAAGCTGGATGCTTTCTAGGGCCCAAAAAGTACAGGACAGAGCTCTGTTGACTTTGCTGAAGTTCTCTCCCAGACTGATAGTGTGAAAAGGCAGGAATGTGTTAGGAGATTGATTCTTTTAAACCAATATGAAAGGAAACTTTCTGTAAGTGGGTCATCAAATGGAAAATGAGGGGTTGAGGCACAAACCTAGGCTGGAATCATCCCATGGGACCTACAGTATTCCCACAAGTCTTCCTTTTTAAAATGTTCTAAGTGCAGATAGTTTTAAAAAGTATAACTAACATTAGGGAAAGGAAATTACATGCCTAGGCACGAGCCCGGTCCTGTCTTTCCCAACGGTGCTCACCAGTGTGCTCTCCTCTCAACATACTATTTAATGGAAGCACAGTCAAGTAGAATAATTTTTATCTTCTTGAATGTTTGGGCCACTAGAACTAAGGATGAGCAGATCACTCAAGTTCTCAATTCCAAAACTATGCTAATTTCCATCCATAGTTCTCAGTGGCGGCTTTGTGGTTATTTCCTAGTTAATGCTCCATTGAAGATGTTAAAAATGATCCCATGTGTCATTTTCTGATGCAAGAAAACGCAATTCAAAATCATTTTTCCACTTTTATGAGCTTTTTCTTTCCACTTCATTTAAATGGTGTGACATCCACCTAAAACCGGTCCAATGATAACACATACACCAGTGAGGATGGTGGCAGTAAACCATGGCAGAGACCTAATCTTATTCTAACGCCTCATTAAACGCGTGGTCTCTGATACAACGAAGGGAATAGAGAAGCTAAGTGTCTTTCTACTTTCTATTTTAAAAATAAATGTCCCTATACCCTGCTAAGTTATTGAAAGTATTTTTACAGCTCCTATGACTCCAGTCTCTGCACACTTTAAATTTTAAAACAAGATAACAACAAAATGGCCAAAGTGCAAGAAAACCATCCACTAGCTATTGATCTGTGAGCACTGGAGGGCCAAGCAGTTTGACAGCAAAGAAAACCAATGCCCTGGGGTTGATTGTCTCAGAAGCTTTGTCCCCACCCCAGCAATGGGCTTGCCCACCTGCAACATTTGGCATCCTCGATTTTCGTAGCTTGGGAGTGGAGAAACTCGGGCACCACCTTTGTGATCATGCTGCTTGTTTGCAGCCATGTTTGGTTAAATCCTACAGCAAATGAGCCAAATCACGCAGACAGATTTCTTTTGGTCAGGTATCATCCAAGAATGAGGTCAGTTCTTAGGATCGGATCAGTTTCACTAACATGAGGAGTTTCTATCTAAGCTTAAGTTAGAACCGTCCACTTTAGCTTTATCCATGCTCAGATTTTCATGAGTGCTTTGAAGGGCCTGAGAATACAGCAGACTCCTCTGATGCTCTGAAGGGGCTGACGCCTGCTTTAGTTTAGTTCTGACTCAGCGCTCTGCGGCTTAGCTCTGAGAGAGAGCATACAGAGGTGGAAGGGACAACTCTGCTCTTCAAATGAAACTCTTCATAAACTCTTACTACGTTTTGTGGGCATAATGAATCCAAGGTTTTGGCTACTGATTAACTGCTTCTCAAAAGAAGTGATGTGCCAGAGGCTTTGCCTATAACTTAAAAAGTGAAGTGGTAATTTGTCAGTAGTTAATGTGGTACAGTGAGACACTTAGCTGGTAATTCTCACCCCAAAATGATTTTGTGGGGCCAAATTGGCCAGTTAAAGTGTGGACACATGCACGATTTCTTTTCTTTTCTTCCGTTTTCTTTCTTTGTTCTACATTTGCCTCCAGGAAATTCCTGGATTAATTATATCATTCCAGATATTTCACTTTACTTTAGATTAGAAAGTAGTAATTTTAGAGCATGACAAACAACAATGTTCACCCAGCCTTTTGAGCTTAATCAGAACCTGCCAGCACCAAGGTCTGGGTAGCACATCAACACTTAGTGCTCAGGGGCTGCTTCTAGAAGGCCCCCCTTACCTACACCTCACTGTGCTGTCAAGGGGAGAGAAGGAAATAGAGAGAGTAGGGGGAGAGAGAGAGGTGCCGAGGGAGAGAGGGGAGACATTATAAACTCTTATCATATTCTAAATGAAATACTGCAACACAAGCCATTTTATAATACTGAAAATAATACATAAAATCTGGCCACTAGAACTTAGTTTATCTTAACTAACCTTTTTCTTCTCTTTCCCATTGATGCATCTTTCTTGTTATTCCTTTAAAAGACCTATCCTAAGCAGAATGCATAAACCAGAGTAATCATTTATGATCAATTAACCACTTCACCAGAACATTTGAAATTCAACAACTTTATCTTATTTTCTCCAACAAACATTTAAGTTCTAAACGGCAAACCTCAAATCAAAGTTTCAAAACAAGGGAGAAAGGTCAAGTTCTTCCTGTTACTTACCTTGTTTGAGATTTTGAAGGAATGAGAAATAACTCTGAATAAATCTCCCCTCTCTCTTCTCCTGATGTTTTCTTCTAGACGTTTGCAGTTCCCACTTTTTTTATGCAGACCCAGCCAAGATGTGTTAAAGCTGAGTGATCTTTCAAAAATGTTCACTTCTTCTCTCCCCCTTGTTTCTTTCAGTTCTTTGCTTCCAGACAAGTCCTGACAAAGGTGTGTCGTGGTTTACTGCGTTACTCCACCCTTCCAATTATCTGACACTTGCTGGATTAAAAAAAAATCTGCCTCCAGGAATCAAACTTTATAGGAGGCAGAAATTTTCTCCTACCCATTTAGGATTAACCATTTCTGGGCCCATGGGGAAATGGAACAAAGGTCATTGTAAAAGAAGTTCCCTATTTTTTTTTTTTTTGGTAAAGATTTTATTTACTCGTTTTCAGGGAGAGGGGAAGGGAATGAGAAAGAGAGGGAGAGAAACATCAACGTGTGAGAGAAATAGCCGTTGGTTGCCTCTCACACCCCCTCCATCAGGGTCCTGGCCTGCAATCCAGGCATGTGCCCTGACTGGGACTCAGATCGTTGACCTTTCAGTTCACAGGCCAGCGTTCAATCCACTGAGCCACCCATAGTTCTCAGGGGCGGCTTTGTGGTTGTATTCGTGGTGAGCCACACCAGCCAGGGCAGAAGGTCTCTTTGATTACTTTTTACCTTTTATAGCCAGAGAACTGTCACAGCTTCGTATTTCCCTTCCTTGCTGTCACAAAATAGTCAAAATCCCCCAATGTGCATGGTTTGTGGTGTAGCTAGGCCTGTGGGGGTGGGTGGGAAAGCGGTCTGAGCTCTAGAAAAGCTGTGATTTTGCCCTCTTTCTCCCATTCTGACCCAAGCCAGGTCAAATCTACCTGGGAGAAACAGTGGGTGAACTAACTTCAGAATAAGATCTTAATGACTGAAAATGTGGAGTAATTATTGGGATAGGGATTCATTTTTTAAATAAGGTAACCAGATATATTAATGCTGACTCCCAAAAGTGACATGTTAGTGACAGGATTTTAGGCATGTAACCACCTATAAAATGGAGTGAGGCATTGTGGGGGAGGGTTAAGAATCTCGCCCTTCAAATCAGCAACCATATAGTCATCACACATGTGTGGACTACCAGAGGCCCTGTTACTCCAGGTGCATCCATGGGACCATTGGATTTCACTAGAAGGTCAATTTGCACCAATCTAGATAATTCTTATGAATACTTGGTGAGCACCTGACTTTCCAGGACCCCTAAAGACTACCTTGTGGGCTTTTAGTCAAGATGGCAATGGAGGCAGACATGGCCCATCTCTTCACACAATCACATCAAAATTACAACTAAAATATAGAACAATCATCACTCAGGAATGTCAGAAATTGAGTTGAATGGAAGTCTGACAGCTACAGAAATTGAAGAAACCACATCCATCCAGATGGGTAGGAGGGGCGCAGATGTAGAACGAGCTCGCCCCAAACCCACGTGGATAAAAATTTGGGAAGGATATCTAGGGAGTGAGGAGTCCCAGATCCATACCATGCCCCCCAGCCCAGTATTCCAGTGCCAGGGAATAAGTCCCAACAATTTCTGACTATGAAAACCAGTAGGGATTGAATCAGTGGAGGAGGCTGCTAGAGTCCTAGCAGTTCCTCTCGGGGAACCCATACATGTACTCGCCTACTCAGACTCGCTCCCTTTGAGCTCCAGCACCAGAGAAGCAGCTTGAAAGGCACCAGTGGTATAGAGAGAGAGACTGAAGTATCTGGCATCGGGGCGAGCAGAGGCCATTGTCTCTTTGCTGAGCCCTCCCCACCACAGGGCCAGTAGGCTGGTGCCATATCTGAGACTCCATCAACCTGGCTAACAAAGTGTGACCCACCTTAGAGATCCACAGAGGCTCTACCCCACCCAATTTATGGGCCTACTCAAGCTGCTCTCCCATATGAATGGCTTGTCTTGGCTCCCAAATCCTATCAAACAAGCAACAGCTGGCTTCATTGAGTCCTAGCAGCAGCCATATTAGAGTCACAGCTTGGCTTCAGCTGGAAATCTCCAAGCCCAGCACAAGTAGCAGCCATCTCAGATTGCTTTACAGCTCAGATAGGGTGCCCCAGGCAAAACATAGGTGAGGGCTGACTGTGGCCTGCACCCCTGGGAAACCCCAGGGCCAATGCATGCAGGGAACAGCTACAGACCAGGTCGGAGCACAGCACTCTGCCCTACACATGGTGGCTGATCCTCCATGAAGGGTGGAGGTTGGTGGTCAGTGATCAGAGACTGTCCTTGCAGCTGACTGGCCTGGGTAAATCCTCCTATTGATCTGCCAACAGCAACCAAGGATCAACTATAAGAGGAGTGTGTACTCAGCCTACACAAAGGGCGTACCTCGAGTTCCCAGCTTGGGTGATAGGGGAGGTTGTGCCACTGGACCCTACAGGACACCTACTACATTAGGCCACACTACCAAGACACAGAGTCAATGCGGCTCTACCCAATACATAGAAACAAACACAGGGAGGTTGCTAAAACAAGGAGACAAAGAAACATGGCTCAAATGAAAGAACAGATCAAGCCTCCAGAAAAAGAGCTAAATGAAATGGAGATAAGCAATCTATCAGATGCAGAGTTCAAAACACTGGTTATAAGGATGCTCAAGGAACTTAGTGAGGACCTCAGCAGCATGAAAAAGACCCAGTCAGAAATGAAGGATACAGTAATTGAAATAAGGAACAATTTACAGGGAAATAACAGTAGAGTGGATGAAGCCAGGAATCAAACCAATGATTTGGAATGTAAGGAAGTAAAAAACAACCATGCAGAACAAGAAGAAGAAAAAGAATCCAAAATATGAGGATAGTATTAATAGCCTTGGGACAACTTTAAGAGGTCCAACATTCACCTCATAGGAGTGCCAGAAAGAGAACAGAAAAAGCAAGAAACTGGAAATCTATTTGAAAAAACAGTGAAAGAAAACTTCCTTAATTTGGTGAAGGAAACAGACATGTAAGTCCAGGAAGTACAGAAAGTCCTAATTATGATGGATGCAAAGAGGCCCACTGTAAGGCACATCGTTATTAAAAGGCCAAAGGTTAAAGATAAAGAGAGGTTCTTAAAAGCAAGAGAAGTTAGTTACTGAAAGGTTGCCAGATAGGAGAGGGGAATGGCCGAAGAGGTAAGGGGATTAAGAAGTACAAATAGGTAGTTACAGAATAGCCATGGGGATGTAAACTACAGTATAGGAAATGGAGTAGCCAAAGAACTTATACACACGACCCATGGACAAGAATAATGGTGGGGAGATTGCCCTGAGGGAGTAGGGGGCACTGGGTGGAGGGGGGCAAAGGGTCAAAGATCAGGACAACTGTAATAGCATAATCAATAAAATGTATATTAAAAAAAAAAGACTAGCTTGAGTCTCTCGGTGTAGGTAATGTGGGAAGTCTGAACTTAGAACTCACTCAGGTGGTTCTTTGGAGCCATTCTCAGCTTTGGATTCCCAGTTCTGAGGCATTATTCCAAGACCCTGGAGGAAGCCATGGAGTTCCTTTAGGAGAGCACCAATGTCTGCACGCTGCTCTTGTGGGCACTCAAACTGCATGGAAGGGTTTGAGCACCAGCTACGGGGTTCTCATGCCAAAGTTCCCGATGTTCTGATTTGGGGTCATGCATTTCAGAACCCTTTCACTGTCCTAGAATGTGACGTTGTTGGATTCTTGTTTTCTGGGATGCTCCTGCCTTCCCCAAATAAATATCAACATGTCTGCTGTCAGTCTCCTAGGAGAAGGGCATTGAAAAATCTGGAAGACAGCATGAAATTGACACAAATGTGCATCATTCATTCACTCATTCAGTAATTCATAAATAAAACAAAAATATATTAGCTCTTGCTTGGAGCCAGACATTGAACTATATGCTGGGAATTCAGTGGTGAAATATAGACACATCCTCTTTCCTTAGGGAGTTTGCAGTCTAGTGGGTAAGATAGGCCCAGAGTATTACAACGTAATACTTTGCTAGGACTGCCATAACAAAATTCTGGTGGCTTAAACAACAGAAATTACTTTCCTCACAGTTCTGGAGGTTGAAAGTCCATGGTCAAAGTGTCAGCAGGTTTGGTTTCTCTCCAGGTCTCTCTCCTCAGCTTGCAGATGGCTGTATTCTTACTGAATCCTCACACAGCCTTTTCTTTCTTTCTTTCTTTCTTTCTTTCTTTCTTTCTTTCTTTCTTTCTTTCTTTCTTTCTTTCTTTCTAGATTATTTATTTATTTATTTTTAGAAAGAGGGGAAGGGAAGGAGAAAGAGAGGGAGAGAGAAAAATCAGTGTTGCGGATTATCAATTGGGGACCCTCTGGGGACCTGATCTGCAACCCAAGCATGTACCTGACCAGGAATTGAACCAGTGACCTTTTGCTTTGCAGGACAACACCCAACGAACTGAGCCATACCAGCCAGGGCCTCATCTGGTGTCTGTGTACATCCCTGGTGCCTCTCTCTCTACATATCCTAATCCCCTCTTTTTACAAGGACACCAGTCAGATTGGACTAGGGCCCATTTTAACAGCCCCACAGTAACTTAATTACTGCTTTAAGGGCCATATCTCCAAATACTGTCAAATTCTAACATACTGGGCATTGGGCTTCAACATTCGCATTTTGGAGGGGACACAATTTATAACAAATTATATACATAATGAATAATTATGTATCAATATTCAATTAAGAATGTGATAACTATTATGAAGAATAAAAATTCTGGATACTATGAGAGAATAGAAGAGGAGACAATATCTTGAGGAGGTATATAAGGGAAAGTCCTGCTAAGAAAGTGACATTTAAAGAGGTAGATGAAGGTCGAATAGAGAGTACATACACAGGTGAAAGGAGGAGTCAGGGGCATTCTAGAATCTAGACAGGTAAAAGAATATTTGAGAAGGTTCTGAAGTGGAAGAAGCATGGTGAGTTTGAAGAACAGTGATGCTCATACATTGAAGTGCACCAAGTGAAGGGGGAGGTGTTGGAAGAAAAGCTGGAGATAGGCAGGGGCTGGATCACACAAGGTCTCATAGGCCATGGTAGGGAGGTGGTTTTAGCACTTGGAAAATGTTCTTAAATTGACATTTGGGAACAATTCTATGTAGGCATTGTAGGAAAGTTTGGATTATTAAAAAAGAAGACTGGAATTAAGGTCTTCTAAAGTCTACTATGTGTCAGATATTTTACGTAATGCATTATCTTATTTAATCCCTATAGCAGCTCTAAGAGGTGTGCATTATCTTTATTTTATAACTGAGAAAAGTGGAATTCAGAGAAACTGAGTAACCAGGCCAAGATCTTACATCTAATAAGTGGCTCCAGAGAGGGGAGAGAGACTGGAAAGGAGTTTAATGATTGATCATTCTTTTTTTTTTTTTTTACCTATATTTTATTGATTATGCTGTTACAGTTGTCCCACTTTCCCCCCCTTCTTGCCCCCCATCCCCTTATTCCCCCTTTCCCCACCCTTTAGTTTTGTCCATAGGTCATACACATAAGTCCTTCTGCTTCTGCACTTCCTATACTATTCTTACCCTCCCCCTGTCTGTTGTCTACTTCCCATTTATGCTACCTGTTCTGTGCCCCATTCCCACCCTCTCACCCAACCACTCCCCTGTTGATGTTCCTCCATACCTTATATAACTCCCTTTAACATTTCATACAATAAAGGCTGGGTGGTGATGAACTTCTTGAACTTCCCCA
>PVJI01003539.1:89150-122362 GCA_004026765.1 Micronycteris hirsuta
GTAGGTCCTTGCCTTTCATGACTTGGAATACTTCTCTCCAGCCCCTTCTTGCCTGTAAGGTCTCTTTTGAGAAATCAGCTGACAGTCTTATGGGGATTCCTTTGTAGGTAACTGTCTCCTTTTCTCTTGCTGCTTCTAGGATCCTTTCCTTACTTTTGATCTTGGGTAATGTCATTATGATGTGCCTTGGTGTGTTCCTTTTTGGGTCCAACCTCTTTGGGACTCTCCGAGCTTCCTGGACTTCCCAAAAGTCTATTTCCTTCACCAGCTTCGGGAAATTCTCCATCATTATTTGTTCAAATAAGTTTTCAATCCCTTGGATTTCTTCCTCTTCTTCTGGCAGCCCTATGATCCGTATGTTGGGACGTTTACAGATGTCCTGGAGGTTTCTGAGCCCCTCCTCCATTTTTTGAATTCTTTTTTCTTCATTCTTTTCTGGTTGGATGTTTTTTTCTTTCTGCTGGTCCACTCTGTTGATTTGAGTCCCAGTTTCCTTCTTATCCCTATTGGTTCTCTGCAGATCTCTCCTCATTTGTTCAAGCAATTTTGATAATTTTTCGTTGAATTCTGTGAGCATCCTGATTACTAGGGTTTTAAACTGTGCATCTGATAGGTTGACTATCTCTTGGTCAGTTAGTTCTGGAGCTTTGATCTGTTCCTTTCTTTGGGCCATTTTTTTTCCCTTGGTGAGCCTGTTACTGTAAGGAGGGCGGAGCCTTGGGGTTCACCTGGGCAGGGAAACTCACGGTCACTGTGTTGTGACGTAGCCTGTGGGGGCGGGACCTGAGAGCACAATGGCGCCTGCTCCGCTCTCCGCACCCACACCGCCTCCTGCAAGCAATTCGAGCCCCCTGCACTGGCTCCAGGGGTCGCTCCGGGGTCGGTGGATGGGCTGCACAGCTCCAATCCCCCGTGGGTCTCCCCAATGAACTCTCCTGTGAGGCTGGTAGTTCCTCCCACCTCAGACTTCCCCCCAACAGGTGCTCTCAGTCTGCGCCGATGGGCTGTGCCCTGCTTTCTCTCCCAGTCCGTCTGCCCGCGAATGTGGACCTGCCGGGTCCACCAGTCTCAGCCCCGCTGGGTCCAGATGAGCCGGGCGCTGGGCACGCTTAGGTCAGGCACTCCCGTCTCGGTGTGCTGCAGCCCCGCGGGAACTGCCCCTCTAACCGTGGTCCTGCCGTCTGCTCACCAGCTCGCTGCAGTCTTGCTGTCTGCTCACCAGCTTGCAGCGGGGTGGCCAAGTGCTCTCCCTCTGCCCTGCTCCTCCCGGCTCACCAGACTGGATGAATGTATCTTCTTTAATTCCTTGGTTGTCGGACTTCCTCTCAATTCGATCATCTGTCAGATCTGGCTGTTTTTGGTTGGGTAAATTTCTGTTTTTTTCCTTGTTTGGTTGCGTGAGGAGGCACGGCGCATTCACCTATGCCGCCATCTTGCTGGAAGTCCTGATCATTCTTATATGATGAAGCCTCCATAAAAATCCCAACAGTATGGGCTTCAGAGAGCTCCCAGGTTGGTGAACTCATCTGCATACTGAGAGGGTGACATCCCCCACTCCATGAGGATTGAAGCTCTTCACTCAGGACCTCTGTATTTTTTCATCTGGCTGTTCATCTGTATCCTTTATCATATCCTTTAATAAATTGCTAAACGTAAGTAAGGGTTTTCCTGAGTTCTGTGAGCTGTTCTAGCAATTAATTGAATCCAAGGGATAGAGGGTCATGGGCACTTCCAATGTACAGTCAAATTGGATAGAAGTTGTGGGTAACCTAGGGACCTGCCGCTGTGATTGGCCCCTGAAGTAGGGGAGAGGGCAGTCTCATGGGACTGAGCCCTAAATCTGTGGGATCTGACGCTATCTCCAGGTAGAGAGTGACAGAGTTAAGTTAAATTGAAGGACACCTAGCTAGTGTCACAGAGAATTGCTTGGTGTCACATTGTGGAACCCCCGTCCCCCATACCTGGTGTCAGAAGTGTTGTGAGTGTGGCAGTAGTGTGAAAGTGAAAAAAGACACAAGAGGAGGACTGGAGATGTTTTTCTATACAGTGCAGAGCCTATATTCCCCTTGACTCTGAAACCCTCGTTTGCCACTCACTGCCTGGGTCTTATTAAGATTTAAGTATGTCCATAGCTTTGAACTGAAAGGAAAGAGGCAGTATCAAAACAGAACAGGCTGAGGAAATAGGCAATATCAAAACAGATCAGAATGAAAACTGTCTGAACAGTGGAGATATTTTCAGTCAACAGCATTATGGTGTTGGTATAATTTATTGATGAATTTAGATAAAAATCTGTATTAGGAGTTGGCAACCATATTATTCAATTTGTATATCTACTACATAAAGCCAGGCATGCTAACCAACCATTGGAATCAGCATGGCGCTTTTTTCCTCCTGTTAGGGTCCTGTAATAACAGGTATTCTCCAGGGACAATGGAAAACTCAGACCCCAAAATAGATAAGCCCCAAAGTAATTCATCCAGGATCCTCTAAGCCAACTCAATAGCTAATAAGTCTGTGTGTGTGTGCACTCCCACGTGTTTATATGTGCATGAGAGTACTGTTTAAGTGTCCTATATCATTAGGCCCTTTGGGGAAGAAGAAAATTAAAAGACTAAGAGTTTATATTCTAGTTACTCAAGGTGCATAATTTATTGTGCTTGGCAAAATTATTTATAATAATATGACTTACCTTGGTGCAGGGAATAAAAGAAACCTTGTATTCATTCAACATTCATATGTTAACTTCTTACCATATCCTGGTACTAAGGGAATTGTCTTTTAAATATTTCAAATTAGCCAGAAAGCAACAAAATTCTTCCTAAAATTAAGGAAAAGAGTCAGAGTTAGGAGATAGCAGTGACTAAGACACCGGAAAGGTGATTTTTTTTGTTCCCTGATCCATTTGGAGCTGTGTTTAATGAGTCACGTTTAACCAATTTTTGATGAACCAGAAAGAAAATTTCCTTAAGAGGCAACCAGAAAAATATTCATCCTCTCAAAGTTATCTACTGACTTTTAACCACTTTGGGGAGAAAAGGTGTCTGTTTACGTGTAGCCCAGACTGGCACCTGGTGACCAGACTCTCATTGCTTGCTGAGCAACGTGAGTGAGTACAGGTGTACCCCATTTCCTGTAGCTAATGGGTTTCTGAAAAGTGATGTGTACATCCAGTTTTGGGTGACTAGGGTGAATGTTGTGAACACAGATTTTTCTGTATTTATTTGGTTTAAAGGAATGTACCCTGAAGATGGATTTCTACCTATTCTGTGATCCTCCTACCATAGAGTACCACATAATAGTGATATGTTTTTATCATATTTTCATCCAGGGGTCTTAAAGCTTTGAGACACATTTGCTTTGCATTCTTAAGAGACAATAAGAAGTGAAGTTCACTAAAGGAGAAAAATAATTTTATATTTAGTGAGATAATTCCTATTTAGAATTATCCCGATTACTGTTTGTAATCATTGATTCAGCTTTTTTGTTAACAGTAAATCCACCGATTTAAAAAAAAATTGAATTCCTATATATTAAAATAAAGATAATATGATTATTTGTTGCAGGTTGCTGCTACATTTCTAAGACTAGAAGGCCATATTTCTGATTAGCTTTCTCTTTGGTTAGCATGTACTCCTGGATAATAAGATTTCCCTGTAAACAATTATGACAAAAACAAATGTCACAGTTTATGGAGCATTTGGCTTTTGGAAGGCTGCAGTTGAGAAACAGTACCAAATCCTGAACTTCATACATGGGCTTAAGGTCTTCATCTGCTTTTCTTATCTATAATGCTTCTTGAATTGTTCCTGCTGCCTTTATTATAATAGCAAAGCACTCTGGTTTCCTTTCTTCCATTTCCAGTTTCAAATCTATTCATTTATCCACTCAAAACTCATACATATTTGTTGAATGAGTAAACAAATACCTATTGAGCGTCTACTATGAACAAGGCACTGGGTATCCAGATACAAGGAAGGATGAGAAGTAAAATTATGCCTTTAAGGAGTTAACAATGTAAAAAAAAAGATACATGGGTATATTCACCACATACACAAATAACTACAATATAAAGAAAAATGTAAACCGTTAGAGATTTAGGAAGCACGGAAATCCACTTCCAGCTGTGGGCATCAGTGATGCTTTGTGAAAGAGGTGCCATCTGAGCTGTACTTTGAAAGATGGGTGGTAGTAAGAAGCCAAGGGTGGAGCTGGACTTTCGAGCAGGGAGCCCAGCATGAGAGGCACAGACACAGGGAAATGTAAGGCTGAGGTGGAGAACGGGGAAACACAGTGAACGTGGAGTAGGTGGGGGGAGGGTGGAAGTACAGAATGTGCCAGTTGGACCGTGGGAGTCTGAAATGCCATCCTGACGAGTGTCTATGTTATTGTGTGTGTGAGGGGGATTTATGGGAAGATGGAAAAAAAAATCATGAGAGCTGGGCTGGACAAAGATTAATTTGGTGACAGTGTAGATAGTGGACCAGAAAAGAAATGGGAGAGTGAGAGTGATCAGTACCCAATGACAGTAAGTTCTGGTGCAAGATAATACAGGCCCAAAGTTCAGCAAGGCAAGAATGAGAAAGGAAAGGAATCGAGGGGGCAGTGTCAGTGAGGCCGGGCAGAGACAAGGCATTCCGTGATTACTGTGTGTCTGAGAGAGAGTGCAGGGCCAGAGGAAGAGAGTGAGATTTTCTGAGCCAACCCCTGACACTACAACTTCCCTCCTCTTTTCTGCCAAGTTACCTTCCTCACTGGTCCACCTGTTAGAGTTTACATTTCTGCGGAGGATTAAATCCCCTTGGTTCGAACGCGTCCCTGTGGTAGGCAGACAAGCATGAGCAAAGCAGGATAATAGGTCAGGTGTGGAGTATTACCAGGGAAGAAAGTCCAGGGCACCTAGCAACAGGCAGAACTGGGAGAACAAGTATTGGAAATAAGTATTGTAAGTTAGGACCTTGCCCCTGAGTCACCTCTTCCTCCTCTAGCTTGTCACTGGTCATATGGGTCAGACCCTCCCCTGACTTTTCCTCCCCTGATATGTAGCTAGTCATGTGGTAGATCCCCCTAGAGAAGAAACAAGGGGCTGGAGAAAAGCCCCAAATGATTTCCATACAAGGGACAAGAGATGGCAGGACAGGTCCTAATAGGTCAGCTTAGAGAAGGGAGTAGTTAACACACTCCAGGGGTTCAAAGTAACCATTGCCAACACCCCCGGTAGCTCTCTGGGCTGCCTGCCTGAACTCTTCTTTTGCACGTACTTCCACTTTGCTAGCTGAATAAACTTTCTCTCATAGTTTGAGTCTTGCCTCTGAATTTTTTCTTAGCCAGAACTCAAGTACCAAGATTGCTGAACCAAGGTCTGGCCTGCCTCCACTGGTCTAACACCTGGGACCATCTTGCCACCAACATTCCCCACTCCCATTTTGTCCTGTTCTTTCCCTAACATACTACAAACGTGAGGTTTAAAAAATGGTTTATTTTGTGTCTTGGAGAACTGAGATATGGAGAAAATAGGACAATATTAGGATATATCATCTGTGGGTGATACATTTATTAGTTTAAAACCACTGTTTCCTAAAACATGTCCTGCTAAATCATCTGTAACTTGCTTCTAACCATTTAACATTTATAGATTAGTTTTATCAAAAGACGGCAGCGAGCCACAGAAAAATATGTGAAGTGTTCGTCTTATCATTTTCTACTCTTTTATAAGCAGAGGAAAAAAATATCCCTTAGATTCCAAAAGATTCCCCATTCACGGAAGAAATGAAAATCCTCCTGTCTGGGAGGGAAGTTATTTCTAGCCTCCTGTTTGGCAATGTTTACCTGCCCACCCTGGCAGTGTTAAGCCTCTCTAAGAACTGGGGCAAGCCGAGTTATTTGCCCTGTATTTGCTTAGAAATGACAGGGGAAGGATGTCAGAAGCATCAGAGATGAAAAGTTAAATATTGCTCACAGAAAAAAGATGTACTCTCAAAAGTGAATTATTGAATATAAATGGACCAGTTGTTTAAAATGTGTTTAAAGCTTGATCCCTCCTGGGAAGCAAGGAAAAACAATTCAACAAAACAGTAGGAAGACGCATGACAGATGGTTTTATTACTGGATTTTAATGGTGTTTAGCCCAAAGATCTGAAAAGTCTGTTTCAGGTGATGAGCATTCTCCTGTACTGTAGGCCATGATTCAGAAGACAGGCTTGGTTCTCACAAAACATGTCCACACAAGGACTAGCTTCATTAAGATGAAGACCGCACCCTATTATATGGTTTGTGGTTAGCTCTGTTTTCCTCACAAGTATATCTCTAGTACCAAGACTCATGCTGAAAATCAGGTCTTGTTGCCTGACATCCTCATTGACTCAACATTCCACTGAGGTAACTCACTTAAGAATTTCTCAACTATTGCTATGCCCGGGACAGCCATTTGCCAGAATCGCATGTAAATCAGATGGTTTAAAGTCTGTAAAATTTGCCTTTTTAAGTGTGAGTTTTGACAAATGCATATAGTCAAGTCACCACCACCATTCTCAAGATCTAGAACAATTCCATCATATATCCACATTCCCTCATGCTCTATTCCATCTCCAGCCCCTGGCAGCTACTAATCTGTTTTCAATCCCTACAGTTTTGCCTTTTCCTGAATGTCATATAATAGAATTTTACAGTAGATAGTCACTTGAATTTGGCTTCTCTGCCTTAACATTTGAGATTCTGCCATGTCATTATGTGTATCATTAGTTTGTTCCTTTTCATTACAAAGTAATATTCCATTATTTGGATATACAATGTTATGCATTCATATGTTGATGAACATTTGGATTGTGTCCAATTTTTGTCAATTATGAATAAAGTTGCTATAAATATCATGTACATGATTTTGTATGAACCTAAGTTTGTATTTCTCTTGGGTGAATACCTAGAATTGGTATGCTGGCCTAGGTAAACATACATTTAACTTCATAAAATACTGGAAAATTGTTTTTTAAAATGTTTATACCCACCAGCAAAGTGTGAGAGTTTGTATTGTTCTGCATCCCCATCAGCTATTGGCAGTGTCCATTTGTCTGATTTTAGCCATTCTAGTAAGTGTGGAGTGGTATTACAGTAAGGTTTTAATTTGTATTTCTCTGGTGACTAATGAAGGAGATCATCTTTTCATCTATTTATTTGCCATTCACATATATTCTTTGGTAAAGTGTCTGTTTAAATTTTTGCTCATTTTCAAGTTGGGTTGGGTTCTTACTGAATTTTTGTATTTCTTTATATTATCTCACATGTTTTTTTCTAAATATTTTATTATTTTTCAGCTTTACATTTATAACTATGAATCATTTTGAGTTAATTTTTGTGTAAGGCAA
Source organism: Micronycteris hirsuta (assembly GCA_004026765.1). NCBI lineage: Eukaryota > Metazoa > Chordata > Mammalia > Chiroptera > Phyllostomidae > Micronycteris > Micronycteris hirsuta. The sequence continues at coordinate 96,512 of PVJI01003539.1, forward strand.
AAGGTATGGATTAAGTTTCTTTTTTTAACATAAAGATGTTCAGTTGTTCCAACACCATTTGTTGAAAAGATCATCCTTTCTTCATTGAATTAGCTTTGTAAATTTCCCAAAACTCAACTACTCATAAGAGTATGATTCCATGTCTAAGCTCTCTATTATGTTCCATTGGTTTATGAGTCTGCATTTACTGACATGATCATGTCATTTTTCTTTTTTTAGCCTATTGATGTGATGGATTACATTAATGATTTTCAGTGTTCTGCCAGCCTTGCATGCCTGGGATAAATTCCACTTGGTCATCATGTACAATTCTTTTTGTTGAACATTGTTGAATTTGATTTGCTAGTATTTGCTAAAGATTTTTGCACCTTTGTTCATGAGAGATACTGACCTGCTTTCCAAGTTTTGAGGAGTATATTGACATATCCTCTAGTTCAGAGATTTTTTTCTTCATCTGGGTCCATCAAAGGCATTCTTCATTTCTGTTCCATTTTTCTTATCTTTAGAATTTCTTTTTAGTTCTTTCTTAGGATTTTCATCTCTCTGCCTATAGTGCTCATCTGTTCTTATATACTGTCTATTTTATCCATTAGAGCTGTTTTAAGTTCTGTTCTTATATATTACACTTACATACTTGTTTTAAATTCCCAGTTGAGAATGCCAATATCTCTGATTCTGATGCTTGTCTGATTATTCAAATTGTGTTTTTGGCCTTTCAGTATGCATTATAATTTCTTCCTGAAAGTTGGATATGATTTCTTGGCTAAAAGGAACATCTATCAATAGGCCTTTAGTAATGTGGTGGTAAGATGTGGGCAGAGGGAAGCCTTCGATAGTGCTATGTTTACATCTCAGTCTTTTAGTGAGCCTGTGCCTCTGCACTCTGAATGTCAAAAATGCTTCTCAGTTTTTTCTCCCCTCCTTAGGTGGGAAAGGATAGCTAGACTTGGGCATTTCCCTTCCCACAGGTTAGTTCGGCTCATAATAATGCTCCAGCCGGTTGGCTCTAGTCAACAAATTTTTCCTAAGTACAGACCTTGTGAAGAACAAAGTGCTCTATTGTGTTTCAACAGACTCTTTTTCTCCTCCTCCTGCCAGAAGCAAGAGAGGATTTTCCCCCAATATTTTCTGTGGGAATGTGGTTAAACTCTTGGAGGTAGATCTCACAGTATTGTGGGGACCACTATGACTGGGTCCCCTGGAGTTTTTAAGCCTCAGAATTGTCACCCATGAGCCTCCAGCAATTTGTCAGGTGCAGTTCAGGTCTTCCTTCCCAGCACTGGCTCCTTTGCAATTCTGTTGGTGAGTTTCTGCTCCGTTAAGCCTCGGTTCCCTATATTGGTATTGGCCTCTAGTCTTGGGGTTTGCCCTTTGTTCTCCCCTGTCTGAGGGATCCAAGGAGAGCCTTTTCAGTCTGTTTATGTTTTTACTTGTTACGATGGAGTGACAACTTCCAAGCTTCTAACCTGTGGAACCGGAAGCTGGAAGTCACTGCTGTTTTCTTATGTCCCCCTTCTGCTTGTTTCTAACTTTGTTTATTATTTCTTAAGATGGAAGCTTAGAAAATTGACTTTAAATCTTTCTTCCTTTCTAACATTTACTGCTATAAATTTCTTCCCAAGCATTGCTTTAGCTGCATTCCATAAATTTTGATATGTTGTGTTTTAACTTCCATTTGATTTAAGATATCTTCTAATTTCCCTTGTGACTTCCTTCTCTGACACAGAGAAGCAGCCCTTCCCTTTTCCCAAAACTAACAAGAAGCAGCTTTATTTTCAATATAAGTATTTCATAATAATTCTGTGTAACTTACAAGAGTATCATAAATAAATTTTAAGAAATGATTAGTTGTTAACACATTGCCATGATTTAAATAACATTTCAATAGGTAATTTTGGAAGGAAGTCAACAATCTGAATTGAAAACCTGCAAAAACAAACCCAGACATCACTGAGAAGAAATATTCAAGTCGATGGCAGCCATATTGATTTACCGTATATAGAACCCCACACCAGTGGTCAAGGCTGCCTGTTTCCTTAGCAGCAACTTGTGGCTAGACAGCAATGTTCTTGGCACAGGAAAAGCACAAAAGGAGACTTTTCCTTTAAAGGGATAAAAATAAAGGTATGTGACCTTGGGTTTCCATTTTTGGTTTGTCTGGATTAACTCAAGCATCTGAGAAAAGACTGGGAGAGTTAAGTTGTTTATGTAAACCTTAACTTATTTAATCAGCCTACAGAGATTTTTTAGGATAGGAGAGATAGACAAGATGAGTGACTGATGACAGAGTAGAGGATTTTTCCTGTTGGTCACACAAATGGGGTTGGGGGTAGGGTAGTGTGGGATGGGAGGGAATTTCCATTAGTTCTAAGATCTGTGAGGTAGATAGCCAAAGGGATTTTATCACAAAGGTTGGGAAGATTTCAGAAATAGAAAGATAATTTCATCAGATCTCATAGACACAGAAGCTCCAGGAAGTTCTTGCAGCCCATCAGACTGGCAGGTTTATTAGTCTGTGCACTCATCCCGGAATACCCTCGGGCTTCTTCGAGGGCCCAGGAAATACTTTGGAAGAAATGGGAGAGATCACTCACTGTTTTGAAATTCACCATAGTGTTAAGCCTAACAATAAAGCTAAAAAGTTCAGGCTTCTTTTAACAACTTGGGAAGAATCCTTTCCGGGCACCATAGAGTTCCCTTCCTGTATAGGGATGGAGACTGTTCTGGTGCTCGGAGATCAGTAACAAGTTAGAAACATCCCAGGGGTGAGAGTGGCTGGAACAATTTGGTATCCATAGAGCTTCAAGAGCCAACCCAAATTTAATGCTCATGGAGACCACCCTGACGGATCTGCTCAATGAAACTGAGGGGCTGACCACGCCCTACCCCTATCTGGGATACATCTGACCACTTGTCCTTTGCATCTCCTCAGCACCTGCCAGGTCTGTTACCTCTGTGCCTCTAACCCTTGAGTACACTTGTTTGTGTTCTTAAAGTCCTTGGAGAAATGGGCTGGGTTTTATCTTCTCAACATATGCCCGACACCAAACACAGTGCCTCTAGTACAAGAGGTATTCAGTAAAACATCCTCTCTCCCGAGCTCCTGATTGGTATTTCCAACTATTACCATTTACCCCCTTGGACATGCTGCTGGCACTTCAAACTCAGCGTAGTAGAAACCAGACTTGTTCCCCTCCCCTCCTCTCCCTGCTCCTTGTCCATGCCCCTGGTGTTGTATCCATCTGCATGTCTGCAGGGTCTGGTCTGTATCAGGCTCACAGCAAGTATTCAGAAAATATTCACTCAAAGTGGAATGAGAAGTGAGGAAAAAGAGAACAGAAAAGAGGTATGAGAAAAAATAGTAAAATAAAGAGATTTATTAGGCAATAAAGAGAAAAGAAGGAAGAGGAGAGGAGGAGGGTGGAGAGGAGGGTGAGAAAGATATTTTAAGTTGCTTTTTCTCAAATCAGGGGACATAGAATGCACCTAGAGCCCTTGAAAGAAGAGTTAGAGCGCTTTCCCATGTCCTCCACTTCCCTTCCAGTGTTTTCTTAACGGCTTCCAGTCTGGGCTGGACTCTCAGTGTTTATGAGTGTGATGAAAGAAGGCACTTGAGGGCATGTCTCCACCTCTGCAGCCGTTCCTCATACGCAGGTATCAGAAGCTGGGCTACTTTCCACTACGGACATGTTTGTAGGTAACAGCTGGCAAACATTAACAGTGTGACTAGACTCCTCATTTTTAAAGCTCATAGTTCTCAGCATGAACTCTGTGAAATGAAGATCTGGGGTTGAGGTTCATTTGTTTTCCGCATGGGGAACTATTCCCTATTTTGCCTTAAGTAGGTAAAGGGACAAGATTTTGCTTGCTCTCCTGGTCCTGGAGTTTTTACTGTCTTGTAACTTATTGTATGTTTTCTTTTTGAGTTCTGTTGCCAGATTATTTTAAATCAGGTGCACTAATCTCTTTAAGTGATGGCACGTCATAACTGTAACCCCAAGACATTTTCAGGTAAAGGCAAGATACAGGCACACCTTGATTTTATTTGTGGGAGGTACATTGTAGCCCATGGGGAAATGTGTAAGATATATTCCGTCATTTTAAGGGACTTGATAAAATCATGCTGACATCTGGAAGTTTTCAAGGGTGCTTAGATCTATGAAAAGAACATTTTCCAGATATATTGTTTTTTCAACACTTATTCCAAAAAAGAGGCTTACAGGACTCTTGTGCTTTTTTAAAAAACAGGTGAAAGCTCCTCCATTCCTAAGGCAGCTGTCCTCACATGCTGGCTATAAATCTGTGCACCCCAGATTCCTGGCATCCCTGAGAAAGGGTTTTCTATTGGAATGGAGAATTGTACTGAAATTTAAATGGGCAGGAGTGTGTGAACTGACTCCTTCAGTGATCAGCACTTGAGGCAGGATGTGAAAACCAAAAACAGGAGGTCTCTTCCTATTGAAGTCCCTGGCCTAGAGACTTGAAGCATATTCTTTTTTTTTTTTTTTTTGCCAGCTTTTAAATAAAACAGTACAAATACTCATAGAAATAAATTATTTACATGGTACAAACTCCGTTAAGAGTTTTCTGTAGGTTTGTAATGTAAGTGAATGTTGAAAATACAAGTCAGCTTGTTGTCTTCAGGTGCAGTGCTTACCAGGAAAGTAGGCAACGGTCTAGATTAGGACTCAGTACAACCCCCATTCAACTCAAAGCGTTGTCCTAAACAATTGAAGTTCATGGGCAAGAATAATTTTCATGTAAGAATAACAGCACATTCATTCTTAATAAGGCAAATGACATCCACCACACAGCAAATGAAATGAGCACAGCTCGTTTTCAGGTGGGTCCCAATATTCCACAGGTTACTAAACCATAGATGAACTCTGCATTCCACCACCACTGTTTATATTTGTGCGGGTATGTTTACCTAGACACATCTGAGAACCTTGCACTTCAGGAAGCAGCTAACGGCATTTGCCAGAGGACAGACTTGGTTGGCCTCACAATGCGGAGGCCTATTGGTATCTCAGAGGCCTTTCTAGCTGCACCAGTAGCACAAGTTACGATGTTTCTTTGGGTAAGAATGTTATCAGAAAAAAAAAGAATGTCTATATATTTGTTATTCGTAAACAAGATTTATGATCTAGTGGATGAAAATCTCTAAGTAACAACAAAGATGGGTGGTAAAGAAAATATAATTCAGGCTTTGAGAATTTCCATAGTCTTCATGCGAAGGAGTATGATATAGGAGAAAACCTGAATTAATGAATGTAATGAGTTCACTTCTCACTTTGTAGTAACTCAAAGTCAGGTCACATACTGCTGTGTTGTAACTGTTGAAAGCACTGTTTCATTGACTAGGTAAGTGTGGTCATGATTGGAGGTATACAAATAGATATTAAAGTTTTAACAATAGTTTTATATCTAAATAATTCCCCCAAATATTATTAATATTTTCCATGAAGAATAAGTTCATTAAGTCTAGGGTCATTCGGTATAAATTTAATCCTTCCCAAAGTTTTGATTTAGTAAAATTAGTATTATAATGAGATTGTATTAGTGATAATATTGATATTATCTGACTTAACATGTTGGTAAACCCATCCTGCCTCATGAAAACTTTAAGCTGCTTTTGATGTGATTCTTGACTTTGGATTCATTAGTTTTCTTTATGGGTTGTGTTAGTAAGACAAGTTTTTGGGTTGTTTTTGAACACATTTGAGTATATCTGCTTTCTCTTCATATATAGGTGAATATATATGAATATACATATAAATATATGAATACATACAAATATACATATATATATATATATGAACAACAAACTGGGAGTGTTGAATACATCAACACTCCCAGTACGTTGTTCTTTCCAATGACTAAAAAGTGGATTTATCTTTAATCCAGTGCTCATACTTACAAATCCAACAGTTAGAGACTTAGACTCAAATGCAGTTAGATTCTCCCTGTCAGTCCTGAGTCCTTATAGGTGCCCCACTACCTGCTCGCTCTTTGTAAACTGAGGCAGGTGAGCAAAGTTATCTTCCCTTCCTGTCATACGTTAGTCATTTCTGAGATGCTGGCTGAGGAATGCCAAGGGAGGCGCTGAGAAGAAATCTGCTGTCCAGACTCTTCTCCAGGTTGAGTGTGGTCCACATTCACGTTTTAAGGTGTACTGAGTCTTTTGCGATGACTGCGCCAGGAGTAAGAACTTCCACATCCTGTCCCGAGTCTTGTGTTGATTCAGAGCATGACTCAGCAATCGTCAGTGTTGGTGCTGAGGGCAGAATGGCCGATGGCAAGTCCTTCCTGAAACACTGTGTAGAGTCTTTTACCAGGATGTTGATGCATCTTCTCACCAGCAAAGGGAGGCTAACCCTGACATTTTTGGCCTGGAAAGCCAGTTCTTTTTACCCAGACACTTGGCCCTAAATGTTTAACTTGATAGTATTTAACTTAAACCATTGGCTAATGGCACAAAAAGAAATTTATTTCTCTCTGGGAAATACCTATAGTTATAAAGAAGACAAAATCAATCAGCAATGGGAAATAGTAATTTTTATGGAAACTGTACGAAGCTAAGAGATCAAATATGTACCAACTCTAATGTAAACTGCGGACTTTAGTTAATAATAATGTATCAATATTGGCTCACCAATTGTGACACACTAATAGAGGAAACTGGTTTGTGAGGAGAGGAAGTGAGAAGGTATATGGGAACTCTGTTCAATTTTTCTGTAAACTTAAAAGTGCTATAAAAATTCTATTAATAAAAAGATTTTTAAAAAACTCAGTAATATAGCTAATATGTAGAAATGCTTGATGCTGCCTCAAAACTCCTGAACTCAAAAATGGAGCAAAACTTCAAACATGTAGAGAACGTTCTTGATTCATGGGCTGCTTATCTGTTATTTTTATTGCTTTAAAAAAAAATACACACACAGAAAGGTATACCCATCATAAATATACAGCTTAATAAATAATCACAAAGTGAGCATGCCCACATAACCAACATCTAGGGCAAGAAATAGAACTTCACCAGCACCTCAGAAACTCCACTTTTCGGAGCTCTTAATACCATAAATTAATTTTGTTTGTTTTTGAAATTAATAAAATGGAATTATAAATTATGTGATCCTTTGTGTCTGGCTTCTTTTGCTCAACATTATGCTTATTAGATTTATCCTTATTGTGTGTAATTCATTTTTATTGCTATACAGTTTTCCATTGTATGAATATATTACATGTTATTTATATATGTTTGTTGACATTTCAATATTTCCAGACTTTGTATATTATGAAAAATGCTGTCACAAACATTCTTGTATATGTCTTTTGTTGAACATGTGCACAAAATTCCTGCTGGATCTATACCTAGGAGTGTACTTTCTGGAAAACAGGTATGTACACGTTTAACTTTAGTAACTAATGCCAGATATTCCACAGGAGTTACACCAATTTCCATTCCCATTGGCAGTGTTTAAGCCCTATATCCACACTAACATTTGGTATGGTCAGTCTTTTTCAGTGTTACCAATTCGGTGGGTCTGTATTGGTATTTCATTGAGGCTTTAATTTCAATCTCCTTATCTAATGAGGTTTTCTACATTTTTATATATTAATGGCCATTTGGATATACCCTTTTGGGAAATATTTGTTCAAGTTTCATGATCATTTTAGAATTAGGATTGTGTTTGAGGGTGGGAAGTAGGGTGGGTGGGGTGGGAGAAAGTTGTGGGAAAATAGAGAAAAAAATTAGAAAAAAAATAAAATAAAATTAGGATTGTTTTTCTTTTCCTTATTCATTTCCCTTGTTAGTTGTGTATGTTGTAAATACCTTCTCCCAGTCTGTGCACCCATTTCAACTCTCTTAAATGTGTTTTATAAACAGAACATTTACTCTTTTCCTTAATGGTCGGTGTGTTTTATGTCTTATCTGAGAAACCTTTCCATTTTCCAAGGTCATGAAGACATTCTCTCCTATAAGTCTCCTAAGTTTTCATTTTTTAAACTTTCACATTTGGCTCTTCATCTTCAAACTGAGTTTTGTGGATGGTTTGAGTTAGGGGTTGTTGAATTTTTTTTCCCATTTGGCTAATTGATCTAGTACCACTTATTAAAGCTACCACTTATTAAGATTATTCTTTCCACCGTTTCCCTGTAGTGACATCTTTGTCATAAGTCAGGCCTCCATCTTTGCGTGGGTATTTGTCGGGCTCTGTTCCACTGGTATTTATCCTTTTTCCAATTCCACACTACCTAGATATCAAGATATTTAGTAGAGAAACTTGTTCCTTTTTGGTTCTTTTCCCAATACATCTTGGTGGTTCTTGGATGTTTACATGTCCAGGTACACTGCAGAATCAGCCTGTCAAACACAACCCTCACACACACACAAACCAAGAATTTTTTAAAAATTGAAATTGATCCAAAATTCACATACCAATTTGAAGGAAATCAACACCTTTAAAATGTAACTTTCCAATTCATGAGCCCTGTCTATGCCTCCATTTATTTAGGTCTGTAATTTCTTGGAATGTTTTATAGTTGCATGTATTTTATAGTTTATGTGCTTTATAAACATACAGTTTTTATGTTTATATTTTATATGCTTTTATGTTTAATAAACACATGGTTTATGTGTCCCATATTTTTATAGTTTATACATTTCTTAGTTTTCTGTGTAGAGGTTTTATGTCTCTCCTAGGTTTTTGATTCCATTGGAAGTATCTATTAAAATTTCATTTTCTAATGGAAGTTTAATAAATTATTTCTATATATTAACCTTATGGGTAGTTATCTTGCTATATTCACATATCATTTTGAATAATTTATTTGTATATTCTTTTGGATTTTCTGCATATACAATCATATCATCTGCACATAATGTTTTATTTTTTCTTTCCAATCCTTATACATTTTCTCTTTTTTGTCTTATTATACTTTGTAACAAGAATTACATCATCAGTACAAAAATGATTAGAAGTGATAATAGCAAGCAGCCATTTTAAAGAGAAAGTTTTCAATATTTCTCCTTGTATTTATCACAGTTTTAAAAATTAAATCCTCTATTAGGTAAAGCAGTTTCTTTTTAACTAGTGATTTACTTTTTCACTATAAATCAATGTTGAACTTTATCAAGTGCTTCTATCAGTGTAGAAAAGAGTTGACGGAGGTAAGAATTTGTTTATGGTATATTTAGCAATATCAGGGCTCACATAGCTATAATAAGACAGAATTTCCCAGAAAATTTTCCAAGAGGGTTTTGAATTCTCCTTTTTTAAAACTAAAGCTAACCATCAACTTTTCCTTATAAATCTAACTGCGGTCTGGATTTGTAGAAGCCTTAGGATGAGAGATTGCTATTCCTAATTTTTGTTAACAGGTCAGATTCACTTCACAGCATTACAGCCAACACTGGAGACAAACAATGAACAAAAATACAAATAATTAAATTTATGATTATGGTAGGTCTTTGCATGTGAAGCATTAGTTGCAAAAATCAAACTTGACTCAAACAGAAATGTTCATCCAGCCCTCAGTAGTCTGGGACCACCTGGAAAAGCTGGATTTGAGTCTTCAAATTTATACCATGTTCTTTGAGCCAGTTTTCTTGTGTCTGGGTAAGGAGGTTTCCAAATCCGTTTCTCCCATGCCTCCAAATAAACATAGAAGATTTATTAGAATAAACATGGACTAAGTAATACTGAGCCACACCATGAGCCTAAGGCTATTCAGCAGATTGGCTTCTTGCAGTCCTCAGGGATCAGTCATGCCAGTCAACACCTAGAAATGTGCTAGACTCATCTACTTTTCAAGAACAAGCAATAGATAAGTTGCTCTGAGTCTCAGAGGATTTCTGAGAAGATGAATCAAGATTTAATCATTTGTGTTTTTCAAAGTTTAAGCAGCTGCCTTGTTCAATTCTTTGCTGTGAACAGCATGGTTCTCCCTTCTTGAGGATGCCTGGTGGTGAGCATGGGCTAAGCAGAACATATTTTCATGTCTTCTAACTCCCACTCTTTGGGATACCCTCATATACAGTAACTCCAGGAGGTATAGATGTACTCATTTATTCAGAGTATGTACCATAAATAACAAGTATGTAGCAACCAAGATTTTAGCTTAAAAAAATTCTGTATTTGTAAGGCAGTCCTCTTCTGATGTAAAAGTGGATTAGGAGATGAATGGTTGGGAACTCTATGAGTATTTCAGTAAAATCTTAAAGGCGCCCTAATAACCAGGACTCTGAAGCTTCAGACAATAGGATGCTGGCAATAACAGATGATGCGTTTCTGCATGTATTGACCTGGTGCCTTTTGCAAAACAGCATGAAATCAAGCCAAATTTAATTTTGTCACATGAACAAAGAACAATAATACTAGCAAAAAAAAGTGACCAAACTACATATTTGAAAGTCTTTACCAAAAATATCCCTTTTAATAAAAACAAACTGTCAAATATTGAATATTTAAATTCATCAGTTTACTGATGTTTTCTCATAATATTCATTTGCTACCTATTCATTCCATCTGTCATCCATTGAGATACTTTTAAGAAGAGTATATAGGAAAAATTATAATTGAAAGCATTCTACTTCTTATTTTATTTTTTCCTATGAATTTGGAAAAGATCACCCTAATTTAAATTTTACCTGTGAAACGCCTTAGACCAGCTCATAGAACACCATTGATCTACTGGAGCAAGATTTGAGGAAATTTGGCTAAATGAAAGACACAAGTAAAGTTCCCTCATCAAGCAGCTTTCTTATCCTGTCCCTGCCACCTGCATGCATCCTCAGCTTTAAGTCATCAGCACCAGCATCACCATCTTCACTCCCACTCTGCCAAGTGTGACTATCTGCCAAATTCCGCAGCAAGCACCTTATTCGTGTTGTCACATTGAATGGGGTAGGTATTATTGCCCCATTTTACATATGAGAAAACTTAGTACAATTGTCATTAGTGTAGCTTAGAAGGGCAGAGTTGAGATTTAAATCCTGGTATAGCTGACTCCACCGTCCATTCTCTTAACTGTTGCCCTGTACTTCCTTCTTTATGACTCAATGCACAGCAACAAGATTGAAAATAACAACTTGTTAAGTTTTGGAAGTTTGTCAAGAAGCCCCTTTAATCAGGTGTTTAAAAACCTCTCAATCATAAATTTATCACTAAATTACTCATGGAGTACCTGTCTCCTATAATCAGTATATTTTTTACGAAATTAGCTGTTGACTGAAAAGCAAGAAGGAAGATTCTACCAAGATTGTTGGGAAGACAATAAAATATAGCTCAAACACCATTTCTTTTCACCCATAAAGTTTTCCTTAACTCAATCTTCTCAGAACTCCCTTAGTACTTTCCTTAGCTCATTACCTCTGACTGAACCCTCTGAAAATCTGCTAAGCCTTTTGCGAAGTTGCTGGGGACACGAAGACCCAGTCCCTGCTCTCAAACAGCTCCAGGTGGTACCTAAGGGTGCTGTGGAAAAGGAGAGGCATCTAACTAGCTGTATAAGACCTAGGACGGAGGAGGAAAGGAGTGTGTGAACCACTGGGATGAGGGAGTGGGGATTTTGACCCTCAGTTCTAGCCTGAGGCTGGGAGCAGGATTTAGGCAGATGCAGAAGGTGTGTATGTGTGTGAATGTGTGTGCACAAGCACGTGAGTATTTTCTAGGCAGAAGCCACGAGCACGAGGATAAGGAGAGGAGCCTGGCCTGTCATGGGAACTGCAAGCACATAATGTGAAAAGGCTTGTATGCAGGGTGTGGGCTGAGAAATGGCACAAGATGAAGCTGGAAAGGTATGTATGAGTGATTTGGTGAAGAGTTTGGATTTTATCCTGACAACGATTGGGTGTCACTGAAAGATCTTAAAATCTTTAGAAAGATCATCCTGGCAGCCGTGCAGGGAACGGAAGGGCGTGGGAAAGAGATGGCATGGGGAAAGTGGTGTGCAAGTCCAGAAGCCAGGAGACCAGTCAGGAAGCTCCTGCAGGCGAGCATCCAGGCCAGACCTGAGCTCAGGCAGCAGCAGTGATGTTGAAGAGGAGTGAGAGACAAGACGCACGTAGGCAAATAAAATGAATAAATGGGGCAAAATAAAACACTGATCTTAGCTTTTCAGATAAATACAACTTATTTACCTTTTTATATTATCCCTGAAAAGATTCATATTTCTCCATCTTTTCCTAAGTTTGTACTACTGATTTATAGCACAGTTAGCAGTATTAATAGAATTAGGGTTATTTGCATGAAGCCCAATGTATGTTTACTTCTTGATGCACCATCTGCTTTGTTTTCCTCAAGCTGACTCAAGGATAGTTGACTTTCATGAACTGGCCTTGCTTTTACTCCCTTCCCTGGCTACACAGACTGCAAATTATGCCGCCTCTCACAAGAGGACTGGGTAAGGGGCAGAAAAGATAAACCTGTTAAAACCCATACCATTGTGAACAAAGCAACTTAAAAGGCACCACTTCTAGGAGAGCTGGTTGCATCATCCAGAAAGGAAGCACAACTTTCATGAATATTCCTACCATTCCTTGGTCCAATAACAGAAGCAACCATAAGATAAGTAAGACATACAGCTGAAAGGTTTAGATTAGATTTGAGGAACAGTTTCCCCTCAGAGAAGTTGTTCGGCATTGATATCAGTTATGCCAAAGAATATTCTTCCCTGGAGATTTTTTTGAGATGTTGGTAGTATCTCAACCATTTTAACCATTTTAAGTGTACATTTCTGTAGCATTAAGTACATATAACTGTCACCACACTGCCACACTGCCATCCAACTCTAGAATGTTTTTATCACCCCAAAACGAAAGTCTACCCATTAAGTAAGCAAAAACTTTCTAGTTCCCTCTTTCCCTGGCACCTGATCACTACTATCCTACCTACTGTTCCTATTAATTTAACTACTCTAGGTGCCTCATGTAAGTAGAGTCAGACAATATTTGTCCTTTTGTGCCTAGTCTGCTTATTTCACTAACCATGATGTTTGTCAAGATTCATCCACATTGTAAAATATATCAGAATTTATACCTTTTAAGGATGAATAACATTCCATTATATGTATGTTACAACATGTTGTTTATCCATTAATCTGTTGATGGATATTTGGGGTGTTTCCACCTTTTGGTTATGTGAATAATGTTGCTATGAGCTTTGGTGTACAAATATCTGATTCCCTGATTTCAATTCTTTTGGGTATATACTAAGAAGTGGAATTGCTGGATCATGTGTATTAGGAAGACAAACACTTTTCCTCCTGCGTGTCTCTCCTTTACTTTCACACAACTTCTGACACTTTTGGTCACCAAATGTGTGCACTTTTTCCCACACCAAGCAATTCTCTGTGACATCAGCTGGCTGTCCTACAATTTAACTCAATTCTGACATTATCTACCTAGGTAGCACCGGATGTGACAGGTTAAGGCCCAGTCCCATGAGCCTGGCCTCTTCTTCAGATACCAATCACAAGCAGTAGGCCCCCAGGTTATCCACAACTTCTGTCCAATTTGGCTGCAAATTGGAGGTTCCCGTGACCCTCTTCCCCTTGGATTTATTGGCTAGAGCAGCTCACAGCACTCCAGGAAACATGTTTGCCAGTTTATCAAAGGATATAATAAAAGACACAGATGAACAGCCAGATGAAGGGATACAGGGGGCAAGGTCTGGCAGGGTCCTGAGCCCAAGAGCTTCTGTCCCCATGGAGTTGAGGTGAATCACCCTCCTAGTCCATGCATGTGGTCATCATCCTGGAAGCTATCCAGTTCCCATACTGTTGGGATTTTATGGAGGTTTCCGCAGGTAGGCATTATCAATTATTGACTGTATTTTCAGCCCCTCTCCAGAGAAGCGGGAGTGGTAGGAGTGCAGCTGAAAATTGCAAGCTTGGTTTTCCTGCCGAGCAGCCCCCATCCAGGAGGCATCCTGGACCCACCCACAGCCACCTCATTAGAAGGAAAGACACTCTTATCACCCAGAAAATTCCAAGGGATTTAGGAGCCCTGTATCAGACACCAGGATCAAAGGCCGAAATTTAAACTAAGGATGGTTCTAGTGCTCTTATCAGCTAGGAATTTACAAGAGTTTTAGGAGCACTGTTCAAGGAACTGGGGGGTGGGAGAAGGCAGGGACAAATGTACTCGTGTGTGTATGTATACATAGATACACATACATATATACGCATATACATCTATATATGTGTATAATTTATTGTCTCACAATATAGTAATTTTGTTCAGCTTTTTTGAAGACTCTACTGTTTTCTTGTACTATTTTAGTGGCTATAGTATTTTACACTCCCACCAGCAATGCGAGAGATTTTTAAAAATGGGATTTTGCCTGGAGGGGGTGGGGGTTAGAACTGCTCTCCCCGAATTCACTCTTTATTCACCATGCCATTAAATTCACTAGACTATTTGCTTGTATTGACTATATTTAGTTTACGTTTTATCATTTATTTTTTATTTAAAGATGGATAAAGTGAGTAATTTATCAGTAATTTGAAGGGCACAGTGAAACTTCTTGCTGCTATTAATATTTCCCCTGTCCCTTTCTCTATTAGACTGCTACACTATTGCTCTCTCTTCTTACCTCTTTGGAATTCTCACCTTTTGAGTTAGTGATTAAGTAACTGATTTATTCATTCTTATATTTATCCATTCAAAACACATTTATTGATCCCTGTGGTAAGCATCAAGTGTTAATACGGGCAAAAGCATGGGTTCCAGAAGGTGACAGTAAAAGTAACCATAACCAGAGTAACCAGGAGTATTTCCTGTAAAGGCAAGTGGTGGGTAATGGGACTTAGCCTGAAGCCCTGTGCTTGGGACACTGTGACTCCGATGTTGTGGGAGGGCCCCTAAGAGGAAGAAAAAAATCGTCTGTATAACGAATTATTCCTCCAGGGCTGGTGCTGATAGAATCTATGTGATAAAAAATATACCTTTTCCATCCTCAGCGCCTAGAACATCTTCCATTGTATCATCATAATGGTTGTTTCTACAGGGAATTTTATCTGTAACTTTATGTCTCTGTGAACTAAGTAATAGTGGAAACTAGTAATTTCAGGTTTACCAAAATATACCAATACTACAATCTGAGAAACCCAGAGCTGGGAAAGATCAGCTTTCTCTCTACAACTCATAGGTGAGAAAACCGAGACCACAGAACGTCATTGAATCTGCCCAAGACACATAGCTAGTTAGCTGTTAGCGGCAGGGTCCGTGAAGAACTCAGCTGTTCTGACTCAGTCCTAACCCCTGCTGCGGCCATATTTCCATCAGAGTGAATGAATCAGAGAAAAACAGTTGTAGACATCAATTGTGTCATGTGTGTTCACCAAAATTTGTATTCAAACATAAATCCCAAGTGGCTTCCCGTTTTCCCCAATTTAAACAGACAACCCATGATTATGTCATGTTTAGTACAATTTTAAGCAACCTCACCTTCATAGTTTGTGACCACAGCCCATTTCATCCCCAATTCACTGCATCCAGCAACAAAAATCAACAAAGAAAAATTTTAGAATGCTAAGGAAGACACAAGTAAGGTCTGTGGCTTACTGCCTTACTCATTTAAAATTTCACCTACTGTAAAACGTGGTTTATGTAATTTACAGGATACAATCTGGTTTAACCTATTATAATACTCAACAGTCCTATGAAAGTACATGCATGTCTATAATGCATGTTTACATATTTATTAATTATAAAATCTTGCGCTTCTGTAATTTTTTTAATTCAATTTTATTGAAAGTTCTTGATAACAAAAAATATGCTTTCTCAGTTCACAGAATTTGGCCCCAATTAAATGTGCCCAGGTTTTGAGGTGTTTGATCTACTATTTGGACCTTAAATCCTGGGTTAAATCTACAGAATAATTTATAGTATGAAGTAAACAAGCCTAGTAATCAGTAATCTTTTATAACAAATAGTGTTTTAAACACAAAGAGTTTTGTTCTGGTTAAGGACAAGAAATAACGTAGTAAAGACGTCTCCCTCCGCTTCCCTCCCTTTTCCTCCCCCTTTTGTACCCTCCCTCCCTTTCCCCTTCCTTTCCTCTCCTCCTACAAAATTCTTCACACTGAATCCTGAACTCTTGAGGACAACTTCTGTTATGAATGTAGTGGTCCAGGAAAGTTTCCGGTAGTCTTAGCTTAAGCAATTATTGATTGGAAGGTGATGGGTTTGTAAAGCTTGCCTTGAAAGCTGTTAATTAGTATTCAAATGTTCAATTTCAGCCTCCTAAATACTCTCATTAGTCCACATAATTCTTATCTGTGGTCTTTCAAACTTGTGATAACACTCTATTTTCACTCCTTAAAGTCAAGTCATTTCAGGTACTGACTCGCTGCATCTACTGTTTGATATCCATGAATTTATTTTTCTGAATAAATTTCCTTCCTAGAGTTTATTTTGAGGACTTCCTCCCATTCTGAGCACAGAAGAATTCTATCTAGGTCGAAGGGAGCAGTGAGTCTGATTCTCACGGACTATAAAAACAGAAAGCTTTCGTAGCAGATGGGGTGTATTGGTGGCTTAAAAGCAGTTGATTGAGTCATCCTAGTAACTAGTGGCTGAAAATAAATCACAACCTCTCTGGACAATTATTGGAATGAAAGAAAGTCAGCTTTAAATACCTTCCAAATGCGAGGAAAACAGCTCTGAGGGAAATAATATGTACTGACAAAACTGCTTTTTAAAAAAGAGGAACATCTTGCCAAAGACACAAACTTGTTCCTTTCAGAGCAGCTTGATTGCACAAGCTTTATGCTAATTACTGTTATATTAAAGATTTGGGAGCTTCAAAAAAATCTTAAACTTGTACGTGCACGTTCAAAATACCTTATTTCAAGTGGCTCAGAGTTAGGCTAGGAAAGCATTTCAGGTAAGATCATTAGCTGTAGTAATGCTTGTTATTTCTTCTTCTTCTTTTTTTAAACCTATGGGCAGCTTATAATCTATAGTTTCAAAAGAATTTGCTTGACAATTTTAGTCGTGATTAGTTACCTGCCCTCCAAAACCCAAACCTGTGTGCTTTGGTATTATGGGATGGTATCTGCCAAAGGACGGGCTTTAAAAAGCCTGAGACCATCTTTGCTGGTGAGTGTTATCCCTGCACTTGGTATGAATTTCACTCCCAGCAGATCTTTGACTTTTCAATATCCAACATTCATAGACAGGCATAGGTTCACACGTTATAACGGAGTGTAAGGAAGAGAGTGAACAGCTCGTTGGAGATAGTCTAAGGCATCGTTCCCATGTACTACGGAGTATTGGAAAACAATTAAGCAACCTCACGATTAAAAAAATGAGAAAAGTAAGAGAAGGCTAATTTGACTCAGGGCCACTTATATCAAGTGATAGCTGCTATGATAAGAACCTGAGTGGCACACAAGGGAAATTTGGGGAGGTGGGAGGGTTGGGGAGAGTTTGACTTGAAGGTGAACACTGTTGAAGGAAAAGTATCATCTGTCTTATCTGTGTTAACACAGGCTGAATAGCTGGGTGAAGTCTGGGAGGACCATGTCAGGGTGAATGTAGCTGTATTCTACGCTTCTTTTCCAAGATCTTATCTGTGGGAAAGATATATTTTTACTATAAAAATAGTAATATTGTTTGCGAATTGCGGGTCACCAGCATTATTAAACTTCACACAATTTTTTTTTGGTAGCCATAAAAGTGGATCTCTGGGTATGCTGACGTCACTGCTGAGCTGTGTGATTTACACACGAATGGGGGACACAGGCACTAGGCACAGCCTTAAAGGAGGAAGGGAGAGGATCGAGGAACAGGTGCCTTTCCTCATGCCATCTCCCCCTCCTGCGATGCCTCTCCCCAGGATACTCCCTGGTGCTTCAGACCTGCTGCTCAGGGGCTCTGCACTCCGTGGGTTTGGTACTTGCTCATAAAGGTCCTCAATGAAAATCGAAGACGTTCTATGTTACATTTGGGAGTAGTGGAAAGGGATTAGGTTTCAGTGTAGCTCCTGGGTCCTGAATTGGATCAGAAAATTCCTGGCTCTGGCTAAGTCACAGATTTTCTCTACTACTATACTTATCATCAAAGTAGAAGCAAAAAGATCAAAAGGGTCATAGAACATGGTAGAGACCATCCTGCTCTCTTAACTCCTTTTTCCTGGTACCATCGATCCCTTTGCTCCCCATCTAAAAAACGCCACTGAGAAGAAACCTTTTATATTCTCAAGACTGAAACAAAAATGAGAGGCCAGGGTAGAAAACTGACTTGACTTCTTTGCTGGCACTTCAAACAGATTTCAATACTGTGAAATTATCTTGAGAGTTATCCTTCAAACTCCAGGTAGTTAAAAATGATTAAAAGACATGTTCTGTTGCTTAAGAATTAGCTGACATGTAATGCCACTTTTTTTTTCTCCAAACAAATGCAGTGGTGACATTTCTGAATTAATAAAGGATCTGAGAAAGACATGGCCCCGAGCAATACTTTTATTAACATTTCTTTCCACAATCTAACTCCTCTGCTGCGACCCTCCCACCCACATACACCCTACCCCCTTCCTCACTGTTATTAATCTAACTTGAATCGCTCTATTCTTCACCAAGAGAACACACCCCAGTAATAGCAGTGAATCATAGACACTGTTTCTCTGCTCTCTGATGGACTTGACAAAATGCCATATCTGAGAGAATAAAAGGGAAGGAACTTCAGGTGAAAGGAGCTCTTTAAGTTCTTGTTCAGTATGTTACCCTCAATATTATTTACCAGATAAATATTCTAGTTGCCTGGTGGTGGACCGTTTTTTTTTTTTTTTTTTTTTTTTTTTTTACAATAATAATACGATTGACCACCCCCATATTTCCACGCTCTCAGTAGACATCCTACTCAGTGAAGCAACCTCTCAGGCATGCCTATAGCTAAGTCAAAGCCTCTTTCATCTTTTCTTTCTTAACTTGGCTAAAGAGTATTAAAGAGTTTACCCACAAGACTTTGATAACAAAATCTTCAACAGTTCCTACAAGTGAAAAGTTCATACGAGGTCTTAGAAAAAATAGAAATAGAAATAGTTTGTCAAATGTTCTCAAAGGGAAATTTATGACAGGATAGTGTACTAAACAAAACACATCTTCTTTAGCATGGATAGGTCTTATAAGATGATACTTGAAATCATGGCAAGAGAAACCTAGAGGAGAGTTTTTGAGGGCAATTTTCAAGTTATATACAAATGTCATAATAAATATTGAAAGCCAATTAAGAGACTTTAGTAGATTTTCTTGTGTTATAAAGTCTGTATTACATTTAGTTTGTTTAATTTGTCATAATGGACATTATAAATCAGCTCAATCATGTGTATTCTGCATAATTCCTCATCTAAGTAGATTTAAATCTGGTTTTAAAAATGTATATTTATGTTTTTAATTGTTTAAAAATACCTATGAATGCTAGCTATGTCTACATGATATAATATTTTTGTCAACAGAGAAAAGTCAATGGAATGGAATTTAACTCATCCTGAGATTACTATTAAGATTTTGAAAATAATGCTAAAGCAAAAAAAATTAAAAAATTTACATACTGAAACGAAATTTTAAATTGTAGCTTAAAAGTGTGTGTGTGTGTGTGTGTGTGTGTGTGTTTGCACAGAGAAAAAGAAAGGGTTAGGGAGAGGGAGACACTATTCACTATTCTCTTCTTGCTATTAAAAAAGAATAAAAAACCTCATAAAGATTTTTTTAGGTCTTTGTCATCATCCCACCAACAATAATCACAGAGAACAGAAGACACATTTTACCACTCCCTGATGAATAACAAAGTGACGAACAGTAGCCTTGGGTATTGAAGAAATTTAAACGAGAAAGCCTGCCTTAGGTCGATGTTAATTACTATTATCATTGAGTTCCGCTGCTCAAATTGTTTTCCATGGTAGGGTAAGGAGTCTTTGCCTTCTGGCTCTCTGGGGCAATACTATTTTTCCCTGCCTGAAAATTTCATAGGAAACATCAAACTCCCTAAAGGTCAATAGATTTCAGAGTCCTACAGACATGAAAATGTTTGCTAGACTTTATCTATAAAGGTGCAGTAAAACTATAGGGGCTACATCCCAGATCCCTTACACTAAATTGAGAGTGCATTGTATGTTTTCATTTTGGTATGTGATGGGAGTAAGTACAATAAAATACAAATATATATGGGGAGATCATTCAATTCTAACAACACATATAAGTCAGAGATGTAGGTCAACAAATGCACGTTTCTGAAAAACAGGTTTTTCTGAGTACTTACTCTGAAGTTCTTTAAAGGTCTGGCCAAAACAATTCCATTTTAATATACCAGTTCACATAATAAGCAAGTCAGAACATTTGCAAGGCAAGATGTTTTCCTTTATGCAGCCAGTAAAAACAGCTCTAAGCCTAGGTTGTAATGATAAAAAGATTTTGGAGCAGCTGATTTTAGGGAATCATAAAAACAACCCAACCTTATGCCCCAAAGTATAAAGAATACGCTGAGTCTGCATTGTACTTCTAGTTTCAGGACAAATCATTCTGCATTTTTTTTTCTTCAGTGTAAGTAACTGATGCCAGTGGATGAGTAAAGGGAGAAATAAAAGTACAGACCTAGACCTGTGGCTTGGTTAGGCGAATAACACCCATGTTACAAAATCATGAGTTCTTGCTTTCATTTTGTAAATTCCTTGAGGTTACTTTATGTAATTTTTGAGAAACTTAGAGTAGAATACATTTTAATTATCGTGGGGGCTCCAAGTTTTCTGCTATTTATGGCTTAAATTGTGAGAGATCTCACAGATCACAGCTCCATTAAAAAATACAAACAAACCCGTGGCCTTTTTTTGAAAGGTAAGTGAAGGGATGAAAGAATTACGTGACACATTTCTTTAAATCAATTGGGGAATGGTGAATATAGTTGCTATATAAAAGAACAACTATTAAGTGGTTTCTAGATACCTAGCACTGTTCTCAGTGCCTGTAATGAATTCTCATTTAGTCTTCCCATGTCTAGGAGGATATTATAATCCCATTCTACCATCACGAAATCAAGGCACAGAGACAGTACATTGCAAAGCACATAAAGGTAACGGCGCCGGGATTTGAACCTGCGCCGTTTGATCCCCACATTTAAGTCTTTCATCACTGTGTTAGGTTGCCTTCAGGTTCTGGGTTTTTTTGTTTGTTTTTTTAATCCTCACCAAAGGACATTTTTTTTTTTTTTGAGAGAGAGAGAGAGAGAGAGAGAGAGAGAGAGAGAGAGAGAGATTGATTGAGAGAGAGAGAGAGAGAGATTGATTGAGAGAGAGATTGAGAGAGAGAGATTGAGAGATGGATTGTTTGCGTTCCATACACGCCCTGACGGGAACGGGACAACCGAGGATCCAACCAGCCGAGCTACACCGGCCAGGGCCTCAGATTCTGGATTTACGTTTACATCCGATTGCTTGGGGCAGAGCTAAACCCTCCTGCGTCTCGGCTACTTCTAAGCCGAGGTCCTAAAGATGTTAGTAAAGAGTAGCAACGTTTAAAACGGCCATTCACTGGAAACACCGGACCCTTAACATTCCCACCTTCGTGACTCAGAAATGACTCATGCTGTCTTTCCCTAAACGCGGCGCTCCACCCAGTGCAGTTAACTTTGCCGTTGCACAGCAACGGGACGTCCCCGCACAGGAAACCAGGGGACATTCTGGACTAAGGATGTCGCTGCCCAGCATTCGGCAAGGGCCATGCCTGCTTCAAACGTCTGCATTCTGGAACCACATAATCTTCTTTAGGGACTGTTCTGCCTCCTCTATGGCACCACAGCAAATTTCGGGCTGCATTTTCTCTCAGACTTGAAGCCAGGCTGAGGAAATTTAAATGTCGAGGTAATGCGGTAGAACACCTGTGACTCGGCTGGCTAGAAATGAGCTCAACTGCATTCGCCTGGACCCCTCGGGCGATCGCTAACACGTTGGCTTCTCAACGGGCCACTGAACCCAGCGCTGCTCTTTTGTGGCCGCTGCCTTTGGACAGTTTGCAAGCCGTACATTTAACCCACAGCCATTCGTGCCCACAGCGAATCGTGGTGCTATCAATTCTGAGAAAAGTCCTTGGCTGTGATGAGAAGTGGTGAGACAAACGGGAGCCAGGAGAACGGGAGGGACATTCTCCGACACACTTCATCAACACAAAGACGAAGACGCAGGGAGAAAGGTTTTGCGAGGAAAGAGGAGGGAGGGGAAGCCGTAAAGAAAAGCGCGCCCCTCAGAAATCAATCTTTGGGAAGACGACGCAGGCCGCCCGCCTGCCGAGGCTCCCGGCTGCGCGCAAGGAGTCCCACGGCTCCGGGCCGCCGGGGGCCCCCAGAGACGCGCGCGTCAGTTAATCTGGCCAATCACACGTCTCTGCCGTCTCCTACGTTGCCCCTCCCCGCCCGCGCTCGCTCGCGGAGGCTCGAGGCCGCGCGCGCAGTCCCGCCGCTTTGGGGCGCTCGGTGAAGCGGCGCTGCGCGCGTCAGTCAATCCGGCCAATCGCGAGCTTCTTCCGTCTCTCCCGAAGCTCTGCCCTTGGAACGGGGTGGTGGCGCGGTTTTTCTGCGCTCTGGGGATGGCGGAGGGAGGTAGCGTACGGGCTGGCGACTGAATGTGTGAGAGCTGAACTGCCTCGGGGTCTGCGGTGCAGTTGGATAGCGCTCCGTTTCCGTGGTCAGGGGACCTCTCCACTGCCCCTCAGGCTTGGCGTCTCCAGGGCTAGTGTGGTTTTCTGCAGTGGTGGGAGGGGAGGGAGGGCTTCTTCCTCCCTCGCCCCGCCCCCGCTCCCGGGAAAGTTGGTCCTTTTGTTTCAGGAAACAAACTAGTCGACTCTGCTTTTCAGGGTCTTTTCGCCACTTAAACGAAAACGATACGGACAGACTAACATTCATCTGCAGTTGTGTTCCGTATCCCTCGGGCCTGGAGGGTCATTGAGTCTAATCACCCACCCTTTACGGTTTTAGGGTAGTGCGAAAGGTCTGATCATGTCCTACGCGTCAAGATTTCAGTTATATTTCCTTTCATTATGAAGCTGGCGAAAAGAAATGAAAGCATTCTTAACTATCCAATGTTTTTCTTCTCCTCGACCCCCCTACGGCAGGTTTTGAAGGTATCTTGATGAAAACAAATGGAAGGTCTTTATATGAGAGGCCAGCTAGTTAATCTGCCCTGGAAAAACTAGTAGTTACCATGTGGGCCAACACAACCTTATTTAGGAGGGTAAATGGGAAACGACAACAAAAAGCTAGAATGAGTCACAGCTAAATGAAAGAGGAAGATGCTGGCTTACTTGCTGATGTTACATGCAATAAAACAATTCTTCGATAAAAACTGAGGGATATATAGCGGTGTGGGTTAATTTGATTTCCAACTTGTGATTATGTTTTTTTGTTTTTTAGAGGTAAATCAAGACTTCATATTCAAGATGGAAAGTCTTTCAGACTCAGCTGTGATTTTACCCAGCACTCCACAAGGCTGTGCCAATGTACCATCTCCCCACACAAGTAGTTCAAGAAAACAAGTATGAAAATCTTAGTCCTTTCAGTGGATCAATTCTGTATTTTTGGCTATTGTAGCAGTGGTGGTTTTAAATCTATTGAAGATTGTTCATGAACACAGTGTGTAGCATTACTAAATGTATTAAATAATTTTAGATCTTTCTCCTATGATGATGTATTTGACTTTCCCCACCCCCAACATTTCATTCTGTATCAATTATTTAGTTTCACATCAGGTATTTATAACATTGCAAATGGAAGAAGTTTGAATCTGCAGTGTCATGAAGGTCTTTGGTGGCAGGATCTAGGTCTTTTCCAAAATTTGTAACTCTCAAGCACCTAGAGCAGTATCAGGCATGTGCTAAGTTGCTGAACAAATGTTTGCGATTACTGGGGTGTCTCAACACTGTTGTAGAAGAGTGCTGATGTTGCTAAAATAAAATGAAACTAATGGAGCATCTAGGAATTAAAGACATTTGTGATGGTTACTTAAGATATATGGAGACAGAAAGCCATCTAGTGGTATGTATATTTCCAGTAGATTCATTTGCATCAAGAATGTTTTTCTTGATTAACATTATAATGTTTATGCCTTTTACAGCCTATGAGTGCAACACTTAGAGAACGGTTACGGAAAACTAGATCTTCATTTAATTCCTGTTACAGTGTGGTAAAACGTCTTAAAGTAGAGAATGAGGAAAACGATCCGACCTTTTCAGAGAAACCATCTTCAGCCGAAGAAAGCTGTTTGGAATTTCAAGATAATTTTAAACACATAGACAGTGAATTTGAAGGAAGTTCATATTTGAAAAATACCTTCAATAATGTCAATGCATGTGAATCTAAGTCATTTGATACTGAATCTTGCAGTGGTCTGCAAGATGATTTTGATGAGAACCTTCCCAAAAAAGGATTACACGAAGAAAAGGCAAAATTGGTGAGGCAGATTCAGGAGAAAGAAGACCTTCTTCGGAGGCTAAAACTAGTTAAAATGTATAGATCAAAGGTGAGAATAATTTCAGAATCACTGCATAATTATTTTTAAATTGTTAATTTTTTATTTTTAGATAAATGATAGGAAAATAATTTAAAAAGAGGAAATTATTTTTAGCAAAATAAGCAATAAACCAAGTATCCAGAAACCTGGCTTCCAACAACTTTTAACTCAAATATGTCATATTTAGAGTGGAGTAGAATAAGCCTCAAATGTCAGATTCAACTTTGAAAAGTCCCAGCTCTTGTTTAATACGTCGTTGAAGCTGCATGTAGCAGTATTAGAAGTATCAAATGTTAGATGCAGGTACAATGAAAACAGAAGTGAGAGCTGACAGTGGATAATTTAAAAAGTTAAACATAAGACTACTTTCAGGGATCATTTCTATAGTTCGTTAAAAAGTTAAACATGTCCACAGAGTATAATAAAAAGTATTTTTAGTAGTGGTCTAAAAATCCGAATTATTAAAATGTGCATTTTATTTGAAAAAACAACAAATATATATTAGGTTTTATATTTCAACCCAGATAGATTGAATTAAAAAGAACTTGGGCACACTGAAGAAGATAACCTTTATTTCCCTGGGTCATTCACGTATATGCCATTGCTCCTTCCCTAGCAATGTGGAATAAATGATGGAATAGTATATCTTACTTGCTCTCTTGAATTTTTAGGGTTTTTAAAAATTATAACTGAGTTTTATAAGATAGTGAATGATGAAAAAAAATTTTAATTTGAATATTCTCATTTTTAAAAGTATAGCTGTAGTAGAAAAGGTAGATTTTTATAAACCTATATTGTTGCTTCTGTACATAGTCTTGCCCTTATTTAATGATTTTATTTTTTTCCGGAGGGTAAGGAAGGCCCAGCACTTGCACCAAACAAAATAGCCATAGAACTCAATTTTGGTGTCATTGTAGACACCACCCATCCTTTTTCCTGGGTGGAAGGCTCATTCATGCCCAAATATGTTGGTACCCTTTAAACCTACCCTTGACTGATTTAACAGCTTTCATTAAGTAAGTTAAAATCGGGTGCTTATCTAGTTATTAACGTGCACTTATGTTTTTCTGTTGCAGAATGACCTGTCTCAGCTACAGCGGTTAATAAAGAAGTGGAGAAGCTGTAGCCAACTGCTGCTTTATGAGTTACAGTCAGCTATGTCTGAGGAGAACAAGACACTCAGCCTTACTCAGTTGATAGACCACTATGGGTTAGATGATAAATTGCTACACTATAACAGAAATGAAGAAGAATTTGTAGGTGTATAATTCATAATTTTTTCTCCAGAATATCTTTGACAATGACAACTTAAAAACTACCTTTACATCTTAAAGAGAAGATATGAACC